>KK122423.1:292563-313046 GCA_000611955.2 Stegodyphus mimosarum
AGATTTCCTTAGTTAAAAATAAAATAAAGCAATTATAGAATTTACAGAGTTAAAAATTATATATTTATTTTATTAGTATCACCACATAGTTGACTTTATGCAGGAGAGGAGAGATATAAAGAAGTGCATAATAAACAACACATGCGCTGTATGTTAACGAATGTATTATTCCTAGAAGAGCGTGGTTAAGAAACAAGAAGGACTGCTTTCGAATATTTTTTTTTATTCTAGAATTTTTCTCATCACTAGTTTTATTTTGCTGGATGTCATATCTTGGAATGTTGTATATAAAACACTTTCTCATACGTTGCATCTCAATGTTATCTGCCCATTCTTTGCTTATAAAGATGAATCCAACCAGGCAACATTACAAGTGTGTCATTCACCCATTTAAGAGTTGGTTACAATGCTTTTCTTGCCAAACTTGAATGCAAATGTGTTCTCTCGTCTTTTCTGAAAGATCATTTACAGGTCTCAGCCACCGGAAGTAGTTCGAACAGAAGATCAATGGTCGCTTAATGCAATGGAAGATTTTTTTCTTTCCCCTCGTCATATGATGACAGCTAGCAAACAACACTAATTATGACAAAGTTGTTCTTCATCTCAAGTAATTAGAATGAGAAAAAAAACTCTCTGCTTTTACCTGTTCATCCATGACTAGGTTTTTTCCGTGGTATAGTGTTTGTTTTCCTTCTGAAATTGTAAGTCGTATGATGAAAACTGAAGCTCATGTTCACTGTATGGATGTTCTTCTTTTCCTACGAATACTTTTATATTTTTAAATAAACAGTTTTGTATAGAATTGGTTTGTGTCAGCATCTTCTTCCTTCCATTCCACTCAGCCATCTAAGACTGCAAGATGTTAAAAGTTCCAGCGGTGTTTATGCACTTAAAATACTAATTAAGCTGTTTCAGCAAATATGTTCTTTCAGTAGGCTCTTTCAGGAGGACAAACTTTCAGGAGAGATGGTATCCACCTAAACGGTGGAAATAGCAATTTGTGGTCGAAAAGGCTTTCCTGGAGCTGAAGTGACAGCACTAAACTCAAGAAAGGAAGAACATGAACAGGGGAAGGAAACTGTATTATGCTTAGTGCAGCAGAAATCAAGACATAAGAACAAGAAATAAGAACAAAAAATAGGCAATGATCGTCATCAAAGAAAGTGTTCGAAATTAAGACCCCGGATCCTGATGCAGGCCTCAAATCTCTGGCACATAGAAGACCAGATATTCTGGAAAATACCGGGCATGTTTAGGAATCCCCAGCAGCTATTACGATTCGTGCAACAAGTTCCTCAGCACTGTTAACGGGAGTTTCGGGGAGGGTTGTAGAGACATTAGGTATTTTTGGAAGCATCAGACATGAAAAAAGGGCAACGCCTTCGCCGGGAATCGAACCGCTCGGTTACGCATCGAGCATGCAGACCACTACACCACGAAGGCATGCGAAGAAGGCGGGAGAAATTGTCTTGACGTACCCTGAGAGGAACTAATCAATGCAGCTGAGGCCTGGCGATCTTGCTGGCCAGTGCATTGGACCAACCCTGCCGATCCTATGTTGAGGATACGTTTCGAACGTAATTTCGAACACCCACCTTTGATAACGATCGTCTGTTTTTGTTGCGCTGTCCTAACCATGACAAATATATATTCTGACTCTGTTCGTGTGCTTCCTTTCTTGTGTTTTGAGTCGTCACTGCTGCACCAGGGAAGCTTTCCGACCATGCATTCCTATGTGATTTTCCATCGTCTAGGTGTATACTATCTCTCCTGAAAGTCTGTAAATGATTTACTGAAACACCCCGTATGTATATATATGATTTGTATCTAGCAAATAATTTGATGCTTACTTGGAAGTAAGATGAAACACTCTGTCTTATATTAGTTACTGTTAATTGATGGTAGATTGGTTTATCCCCTTGATAAGTCGATTAATCTGCTATCAATAACAGTAACTGGTTTTTCAATACTTAAAAAGTTTACTTTTGATTTTGGCATTTTTGCGACTTAGTTTTTCCTTAACTGTATTTAAAGCAAGAAGTACTGAAAATTCTATAATTTTTTTTTAAATTCTGAAAAATATCTTTTGAATGATGTTTTGAAATTGAATTTCCGTTGCTTGGAGATGTAATATGGAGAGTTTTCTTTATATATATATATGTATGTAAGATATAACAAAATACGATATCTGCTTTAAAAATAATGGGCGATCTCAAAATTAACAATTCTATATTTGGTGCTCTCCCTCTATATTCATCTGTTCTCCCAAATTCAAGATCTTTCTATCGTTATGTAACGCTACATGAAAAGGGTAACTAAAACTGAAATTAACCAATCGCAGATTATCTTTACTTGTACATCAGATTTAGTATAAATACCCTTGGCACAATAACTACGTCATTATTCCCCTGGATTCCTTTCCCTAACTTCCGCCATTACTACCGTGTCTTCTGTGCTCTGCTTGTCCGTCTAAAGTGATGTCGCCCCCATTAACCTATGTTAGTATATAAGAAATTATCGTAATCGTTATGATTAAAGAGAATATTGTCTACGAAGAATTATTCTAGTGTGTCTGGAAATAAAGATGATAATCCTTCCTGATACCCCGCTACTCTCCCATCGAGACTGTCAGCTTTTAGAGTACCCGAATTCATGACTGCACTTCCGTGACTGCTATTACGTGTATACATATACATCAAAGATTGAATTAAAGTAAATATATTATTAAATAATACTTAATACTTATAAGTTACTCCATTCAACTAAAATTCTAATAACTTTCTCAAAGGATGTAATATACTCAATAATCCACAGGTAAATAAATTATATATATATATATATATGTATGTATGTATATGTGTGTGTATATTTAAAAATACTTATTTTGGTAGTACGTTGTTTAGCACTGGGTAAAAAAGCACTCATTAATTGCAAAGACCAAAATTTGAAATTCATAAGTAACAAATTTCATAAAATCCAATATATACAATAAAAGAATTTAAGCAATGTTAAAACTAAAAATTTTTGAACAAGTAGTACCCTAATTTTAAAAAAATAAATCAAAATTTACTATTTTTTTACTTTGCGTTGGGGAGAGGCCAGAATTTTGAGGTGAATTATTATAATTAAAATACATTGGAATGGTTCATCGGCTAATTCTGAATACAGAAAAGGGTTGGAATGCGCTTTAGCCCACTGCTTGGCGGCGATTGTTTTTGAATGAGCAATAAACGCGCCAACATGGGTAACTCCGTATATCCGCCAACATGGCTGACTGGGTATTTTGAAGCTACGGAAACATTGCCTACATTGTGCAATTCGCTGATTTTTTTTTAAGTTAAAACGGAACGCTGTGCACATGGCATTTTTTTGTAATTTATTTGCGTTATTTTAACTTATTTTGTTGATTTGTGTACGTTGCTTACATTGTGCAATTCGCTGAAATTTTTTTTAAGTTTAAAAGGAACGCTGTGCACATGGCATTTTCTTGTAATTTATTTTCGTTATTTTAGCTTATTTTGTTCATTTGTGTACGTTGCCTACATTGTGCAATTCGCAGATTTTTTTTAAGTTAAAACGGAACGGTGTGTACATGGTATCGTTTGTAATTTTAATGCCCTTTTAAAAAAAATCCTTCCTTATTCGATGCCATTTTGGCTACGTTTTCGCGGAGCGTGTCGGGAAGGTTATGTAATGACATAAAATGTGTAAGTATTACAACATAAAATGTAAATAATTAATTTAAACCTAACTGACAAATATTTTAATGATCATAATGTTCGTTTTGCATATTATTTTATTATCTTTTTGTGGCAACAGTTTCCATACTAATTTATGCTTTAGAATTCTATGTTTTGTTTACAATAGGTTTTCGCGGAGCGTGTCGGGAAGGTTGCAATTGCAAAGACGTTTCGCAAAAATGCGCCGAATTGGCGATTTTCAAAAGATCGCCAAGCAGTGGACTAAAGCTCATTTTCACCCAGAAAAGCAATAATGCTTTGTGGAAGAGAGATTTCAATGTTTCTTCTCCTGACGAAGTAGCATTGAAGTTGATTGAATTCCTCTTCTATTATATTCTTTTCTTTTAATTTCATTGAATTTTAAATTAGGGTACTACTTGTTTAACATTTTTTAGTTTATCATTGATTAAATTCTTTTTTGTATTTATTGGATTTTATGAAATTTATTACTTATGAATTACAAATTTTGATCTCTGTCACATTGGTTCTAAATTTATTACTTTATGTCTTTGATGATGTTTTCCAGCAGCTTAACTCGCCAAAATACTAGATATGATTATATTAGATTTTTAAAAAATGTAATGTAATTATCTATATATATGCGTGTATGTGTGTATAAGATAAAATTATATATATGCATATATATGTAGTGATCACGTTCGGGTCACCACTTTAGGTGATTTACTACTAAATATATATTTGAATGCATGATAAAATGTTATAAAGTAAGATGAAACTTATCCATATTCAAATTAGGATTTATTTACACAAGTTACTTAAACGCGAAGGAATAATAATACGGCATTTCAAAATCGAAACTTACAGGAGCGCTATATATATTTTTTTTCAAAATAAAAAGTAATTAAAAGTAAATAAAAAAAGGCCCTTGACTTGCGCTAAAGCTGCGAAGTAATAAACCAGTAATTCAAGTTTCTCACTAAGAACACAATTAAACTGAACAGGATGCTTACTTTAAAAGACATATCCCCTACGCTCTCAATTTTAAACTCAAATGCAGAAGTAAAAACAAAAGTAAACATTTTGGAACATTAAAACGTAATTCAAAATCATAAGATCAAAAATGATATAATCCTTAAAATTTAAATTTAAAACAAGTAGTTAAATAGAAATTTTAAAATCAAACGATTAAGTTAACATTAACTAATTTGCCTGCAAAATTTAAAACCAAATGGCTGGAAATTCAAGTGTTAAGTGATGGAAGTAAAAGTGTTATTGTAAGATGTAGTTTTCCATTTAGGAAAGTTTAGCCAAAATTGGCAAGAAAACAGTAAAGTTTCTTGGAAATAATACATTTAGAGTTTTCTGTTACTAAAATAGCGCTAAAAGCTGCTATTCGTTTGAATATAAATTCAAAATAAAAGTAATTAAAAGTAAATTAAAAGGCCTATGACTTGCGCTAAAGCTGCAAAGTAATAAACCAATAATTCATAATAAGAAAACTTTCCACATACCATCTCCAAGGAATAGAAATTCTAGTAAAATCAGAAATGAAAAAACGTTTTAGTCAGAATCTTAATTAAATATTAGTATTTTCTAGACCTCCTTGCTTTAAAAACTGCTAAGAAAAATCCTAAATCGCAAAAGCCAAAATCAAAAGTAAGCATTTTAAGCTTAGTAGCCATTGTCATTGATCGCAGATTAATCGACTTATGAATTGGATAAACCAATCTACGATCAATTAACAATAACTAAATTAAGAGAGATTTTCTTCTTACTTCCAAGTAAGCCTCAAATTATTTGTTCGATCCAGAATATAAGCCACAATTAATACTCAATCAAAAAACGACATTAGTCCATTTAAAGCTTAAATTTTAAATCCTGTTAAACAAAATAAATAGGAAATAATCTTCAAAATTAAAGTTTCTCTCTAAGAACATAGTTAAACTGAATGGGATGCTTACTTTAGAAGACATATCCCCTACACTCTCAATTTTAAACTCAAATACAAAAGTAAAAACAAAGGTGTATATATATGTATGTGTGTGTAAGATAAAATTATATGTATATAGATATATACTTTTATTAGCAAGCAAGAATGTAGAAGCTATGGTACATTCGAAACCTCTAAAATCCTATTTGTAAAAAGCACAGTTGTGCCAGAAATTACATATCAAATAGAATCAAAATACCATTATTAACAATAAAACATAACTAAAAAGAAAAAATAATAAATGAGACTAATAATTGAATATTTAAAAAATGTGGGAAAAGTAGAAGTTGCAAGAAAAAGTAAAAGTTGTAAGAACATGGGAGATGTACAAAAAGATCAAAATGGCAATATTCCATTGAGAGTCACACAACAGTTTCATCAGGGAAAAACAGCTATGCAACTCATATATATATATGTCTAATGTCTTTATATTAATATATATGTATTTGTGATGTACCAAATGTAGTCGTAGCTCAAAGTATCAGACGATGAGTTTAAAGAAAAAACAGGAACCATTTATTAATTTCCATGAAAAACAGCAGTTAAAAAATCAGATCCCCGGAGTAAATAAAAAAGAACAACTAAAAACGTTTTCTATTGAAGTTTATTCCATCGTTACATTAATGAAAAGACCCCCGATATTCCTTTGCGAGTCCTTTTATAGTCTCTGGAAAGGCAGAGCTTCCAAGAAATGACGTCAGCCAATCCAGTTCGCTTTAAATATTTCCAGAACATTCAATAACTGTACGTGTAAAAAAGGCGGGAAAATCAACTTGACTACGGGGCTGTGAATTTAATTCCACGTACTTTCAAATAAGAGATCGTCGCCATTAAAATGCAAAGAACATGCATTTAGAAGTGTGACTAGGAAAAAAATAAAAATAAAAACGAAATTTAAGTTAGGGTTTTAAGTGTATTTTTGACTATGGAATTTTATTATATACAGATATAATATATACATATATAATATTTCTGAAAAGGAGCAAAATAACAAGAACAAGTGCAAGAACTTAAACAAGGTTCGCATGATCTGTAACTTGAGTGTTTATTCCTTAAAGGGTTAAAAGTTTTCTATTTGTATATGCAGATAGTTGCATTTTATTTTAAGAGTAACTGGAACACATGATATAGCTTAGAAATAGTCAACATGTTATTTTGATCGCAATATTTCTTTCCATCTTGAATAAAAATGGTTAAATCAGAAAAGCAGGGACGAAAAACACCGACTGTTTACGCTTCTAGAAAGCTCTCATCGCGTTTAAAAACGTCATAAAAATTTTGTTTGTGATGCTAAATTTACCACGGCAGTAATAAATTTGTCTCTCGGTGTATTTACTTACAATTCCTCTACTTGATTTTTGCTCTTGCTGAATCATCGTAATATATTGCCGAAGCAAATATTATTCTTGAGAAGATCTTTATGAATTTGCAAGCACTCATCTATTTAAGTTTCGTTTAGTCAAATAAAGGGAGATATGAAATGTGGTATGATTTAAGTGTTTGCATTTGTCTGACACGTTACCTAGTTTTGCGTAATATTAATTAATTAATTAATTCCTAAAAATTAATTTCTGTTAATTCTTAAAATAAGTTTTTCTATTAATTCTTAAAAATTCTTTAAAAGAATCTGAACGTGCAAAAAAGATAAAATTCAAGATGCTGATAAAAAATTTTTTTGACACTTTTTGGACACATTTGGAACATTATTTCAGCATGATTAAGTCTAACACGTAAACGTCTGCTTTTATATTCCAAAAGGTTCGTTCTTAATCCCTTGAATGAAGAGTAGAATGATTGGTAGAACTTGGTTGTTATTATAGTTCTGTAAAATGATTAACTGCACTCAATGTAGTAGAAGAAGAAAAGTAAAGTATAAACAAAAGATTACCTAAAATCCAAAAGATACCGTCAAAATATCTTCTAAAGAACAGAAAAATTTTACAAATTCGATTTCGAATTGCAGAATACTAAAACTCTGATTTAACAACTGTCTGCTCAAACCCATTGCTGGCTGGGAATGGCATACACTGGTGTGCAAAAATTAAGGACGAAGTTAAAAAATTAGCATATCAGCTGCACGAAGAGGCAGAGCGGACAGAAAGACCAATCAGGAGATTAAGTAAAGTGATGTACGGTAGCACATGCGCAGATATGCAGATAGACGTAATGGGGGAGTGTCTGAGTAGTATAAAGCTTGTTGTCGGTGTAAGATCAGTATTTCTGGCAAAGAGATTGCACGCGTATAGCAGTTAAAATCACACCGAGTTGCTGCCTCAGCGAGAAATTGCATCGTTTCACGACTTTGGAGACAATTTCAAACTACAGGAACAGCTATCCGGGGTTTAGTAGTGGTCGTCCACGAGGAACCACACCCGCAGATGACCGGTATATTGCCTTACAGGCCAGAAGAAACAGGCGGCAGACAGCTGGAGAAATCGCTAGACACACGACACAGGCGACTGGACGACCGATATCGCGTTTTACCCTGGCCAGAAGACTGCACGGTGGTGGTTGTTTTCACGACGCCCTGTACGTTGTGTACCTCTAACGCCTGCCCATCGGAGAAGGCGTTCTCTGTGGTGCCGGGAACACCGGAATTGGAGAGACAATGAATGGGGACGAGTACTCTTTACAGATGAGATCAGATTTAGTCTGAGTTGCGATTCTAGACACATACACATCTGGACAGAGCGGGAAACACGCAATAACCCCTTCAACATCATCAAAAGGGACTGTTTTGGAGGTCGCGGAGTTCTCGTTCGAGCAGACATAATGCTTGGTAGCCGGACCGACCTTCATATCTCCCAAGGAGGTTCGTCACCTGGGACTGCTATTGTAACGAGGTTCTTCTTCCTTACATGCGTCTTTTCACAAGGGCTATGGGTCCTCAGTTCCTCTTCATGGACGACAACGCTCCACCTCATCGCACAGTTACTGTCGAAGAGCTGTTGGAGAGTGAAGATATTGAACACATGGATTGGTCGGCAAGGTCTCTGGATCTAAATCCCGTCAAGCATGTACGGAACTTACTAGGGAGACCCGTGGCAGCACGTAACTTATCGCCAGTAACGATTCCGAAACTGCGATTGGTGCTACAAGAGGAACGAGCAGCAGTGTCTCAACAGCTCATTAACAACCACATATCCAGCATGCACAAATGATGTGAAACCTGCCTAGCAGTCAGGGGAGATCATATCCCCTATTAAAGACCGGATGTTTCTTGCTGGACACCCATCACAGGGATGTTTCGGCCTTCAGTCGCATTGCGCTCCATGCTACTTTTTCAATAAAGCTTCTTTTTATCCCTCTGATTTCCCTTTTAGTAAGTGTTGCTTACATTACTCATGTCCTTACGTATTGGGGATCTTACGGTATTAAATGTGTTGATTTGGAAAGCTTTTGTACAAAGTTATATTGAAGAAACCGTCTCGTCCTTAATTTTTGCACACCAGTGTATATTCCAGTTATCTTGTACTGAGAACATTCACACTAACACTAAAGTTTAACTAAGTTTCTCATAATGGTTAAACCCTAAGCACCGTAGAAACATTCACATTAGTAAAAGCTCTAAAGATTAAGTTTGGACAAATATTTTACGGTTATATATTATCCTCCCGAAAGCGCTACTATAAGAATTTCCTCAAAAAGTGCGTTTTTGTCATAACAGAAAATATAAGGCGATAAGGTGAAGCATAATTAAATAAAATAACATCATAATTTAAATATTGAAAAAAAATTTCAATGTTATTTATTCGTTGCCATTTTTAAAATTAGCTAAAGGTTATGTAAATATATAATATGTTTAAATTATACTTTAATAAAAGTAATATCGACCAAATGGTGCCCATTATTAGTCTCAACTTTGCGTGTTCTTCCCGTGGAATTATCCATAACTCTTATTTGCAGAATTTTGAGTCCTAACTCCTAAGGTCCACCAGCGGCCGAGTGGTAAAGTAGCTAAGCACTGGTAGTTTCGACTTGGGCTCGATTCCAGGCTGGCTGCATGGACGTTTTTGTGTTTTTCCCCATTGTAACGTGTATATAAGCCAGTTCCTGTTAGAAATTCCTCCACTGAGGCATCCATCCCTTTGGCAGATAGCCCTAGTATGCTTTGTTCTAATCTCAATAAACTAAAGTAAACCAGCCTAACTCGTGAATTGCTCGTAGAATAATGTTTTTAAGCTGATATATTTTCTCGGCCTTATTAGCATATCCATGTGCTTTTAAGCGGACCAGAAGGGAAAAACTTCTGCGGTCGATAAGTTTGGCGACGGGAATGGCTAATTAAAATTTGAAAATCGGGAAATTAGGCTATTACTTAAAATTTTTCTCGAGAGATCCATTGCTGGCACTTAAGATGTTGGAACCAATCTGTGAATTGTTGGCGCACAAGGGCGTTCCAAGAAGTTGGCATATGCTGTTTGCATAAAAATAAAAGGGTTTTGTTTTTTTAATAAAAAGAAATAATTTTCATCATATTGGTAATAATATCTTCAAGTGTCAGCTATACGCTCCTAAAAAATGCAATACACGAAAAAAAAGTATTAAATTGTTCAAATCATAATGCTGATGATCCGCCATCCTATATTAAAGATACGTGTTGTTTTATGTAATGAAAATTAAATGCAAAAATAAAAAGAGAATGCTTTCTAAACTTCTTCATTAAAAGCGGCGCAATTCCAGCTTCCTTATATGTAGACCCACGCGAACAGTGACCTGGCAAAAATTTTTGCCATGCACTTTGGCATATGCTATGCACTTATGTCATTGTGGTACTTTGTGGTACTTATGCAAGTGTAGCGTACACTACCATTAATCTTTGGACTTCCAAACTGATTAAAGGTTTCGCTGAGCTCAGAAAACTTTGATTTTATGGCTGCTATAGACTTTTATAAACTGTACTTGGCAAATGGCTTGACAATGTGGAAACTATGAGATTGATCCAGAATTCACGTCAAGAATCTTTGATTGGTCGATTCCATTTTGAGTTAACGATAGTCCTTAGCGTTAAAGGCACAAAGCTGTAAACACTGAAATCCATAAGCTTTATAATCTGGTTCGGTAGCCCAGGCGGTATATTGGTTAGAGGAGGTAAACCGCTGAGTTGGCTTCCGACCCAGGTATACTTGACATATCCGTGCAGAATTGGTTACCAACCCGGCAGGAGTTAACCACTAGCTGCCAGGCCGTAGCCCTGGGCCGCCCCGCCAGAGTAGGCAACATTTATTAAATGCAAAAAAGAAATATACATGTGCATAAAGGCACTTGAAGAACGGTATAATCAAAATATATATATACATATAAATACCAACACAAATGCAGATACATACACACATATATACGTATATATTCCGAAGCAAATAAAAGTATACATACTCTCATGCATATTCACATATACATCTATACATATACTTTATCGTTATAGTCAAAGTTTACATAAAGCATACTATCCTTAGTAAAGATTAGGTACTACAAAAAAAGATATTAACATGTACAGATACAGTACAGCATTCAGATATAGTACAAAATTTGTGTATGAAGCTTGCCTCTGTATGAATACAAAATTAAATATTGAACTGACATATTAGTTACTCTATTGCTGACATACTGAACTACCGCATATAGTTCTAACGTACATACTGCTAGGCTTTGCAGAGCAAGTAATCTGTGTTCAGGTTAATAAATGTGCCACTTCAAGAATAGTTAATGCCATACTGAAGGTGCGATGTCTAATTCTAAGGAACTATGCTAAGAAATGGCATTGTCAGAACCTAATGTCTGTTGTTAGAGGAGCCTGACTGCGATACCGAACTGGTGACTGCGATACTGGGTTTGAATCCCGGAGAAGGCATGGATGTAAAATTGTCTGTCCCTTCATAGGAGGTAGCCGTGGCCACCTATTAGATGCCTTCAACAATAAAATGACCACCACTTCTGGTCCTAGTAGTGGCCAATGTCGTTATAGGCAAGTGCCCACCATTGGAAAAGAAAATAATAATCTGGTTCGTGGTATACTACCATTAATCTTTGAACTTCCGAACTGATCAAAGGTTTCACTGAGCTCAGAAAATTTTGATTTTATGGCTGCTGGAGACTTTTATAAACTGTACATGGCAAATGGCTTGACAATGTGGAAACTATGAGATTGATCCAGAAGTCACGTCAAGAATCTTTTAATTCAGTTTAGAGGAGTCTGTGTCTACCGGTGTCCGTTGCGAAACAATGTATGATGCCAATCTGATGAAGAAGAATATTTCCACAACATTGGAGATGGATGAAAAAGAGAACGTGGAAGAATTGCCGAAGGATCGTTAAAATGAAATCACCACTGGAGAACTGCAAATCCTTCTTGAGCAAGAACAAAGGAAACTAAGAGTAAAGTTTTTGTGGGAGGGGAACACTAAAGGATTAGTGCCTACTGCAACCATCAAGAATCTTCTGACGAATTGAGAAGTCTATGCCTGCCTTTAGGATAGCCTAAGAAGTGGCATCCCAATCCGTCTGAGGCGAATAGAATGACAGATCCGTTCAATGATAATGGCTCACAGAATTTCCGTAACGCCCAGAAATTCTCTGCGGCGGGAGAAGGAAATAACTTGGAAAACTAGGAAATAACTAATAATAAATTCTTGAAACCAGTGAGATTGTGTACATATGTAATAGTGTATGCAAGTAATTTTTATGAATAACGAATTTGCATGTGGTGTTTTAAACAGTCTATGGAATTTTTTTAATTCAAGTTTTTCTCCTCCAATTCTGAAACGGATTCAGAAAAAGTTAAAATTATTCCCATAGAAACTTACGGAAAATGGCACCCCGATTAACTAATTTTCTCTTTGTTAGGTGGCCGCAGGCCACGAGGCATGGGTTCGCGGTCCAAAGCCCTATCCCAGATTAATAAGTATAAATAGCCTAACATATAAGTAGCATATCTGTGGGTGTAAATAGTAATTTAGATGATAAAATAAGTCCAAAGTAGTGAGGAGTGAGCGAGTAATGTCTATCGTGTGGAATCGACGAATGAAATACTGAGTAGTGGATCACGTGAACGGAATAAATTGTGTTTGTTATTCAAGACATGACCGTAACGCTTAAACTAATAGGCTTATCTAATGGTTTAACTTAAAACTGCTTCAAATGTTTAAACTGGGATCTGAATACAAAAGTTCAGATAATGATTTTTTTTTTATTTTTGTAATTTCTGGTATTTTTTAAAGTTTTAATGGTTCTAAACTTTTTGAAATTCTTGATGGTGAACTGTTCTCTGAGGCGTTGGACTAATCTGAATTTTTTCAGACTGGAAATTCGTTTTTTTTTTCTTTTAATATTTTATTTGTTTGTTATCTTCTGTTCCTAAATTATTGTAATCAGAATAGCAAACATACCACTTTCTTTATCGCTTTCCCTTGCTATCACAGGCCTGCATGTCTCAGCTTCTGTGATGTCACAGAAGGAGGCGGAGCGTCGGAAAATGAATGAGCAGCAGCAGCAAGAATGAGAAAAAGAAACTAGGAAGACAGTTCACTACTTCCGTTCAGAGCTTCGCTCTCACCAGCAGATGGCGCGGTTTCAGTAGCGGTTCCACGCCGAAAGAGTTGTGCACGTGACTTAAGAGTGAGAAGCTCGAAATCGCATTCGCTCTGCATGAAATCCGCGGGGAAAATGTTTTCTTGATGAGAAGAAAATGCGTTCTTTGTTCTTTGATGACATCCTTGTAAATGGATGGGAACTCAAGCAAACGTGCGCTTTCTGTCTTACGTTGCGAATCAGTTATATCTCAGTGGCATTACGGTTAGCAAGTTGAAAGCAACATCATCACTTGTCGGTGTTTCTTTGCACTCCCAGTATTTATTTTAGATTGACTGAGGGGAGGGGAACTTGTTTTCCAGACGGGAGATGGCTAAAAACAAATAGTAGTCGTTTAGCAATGTTATTTGCGGTTTCCATTTTTCGTCAGTTACTGTAGTTGTATGGTAATTACATAACAAGCATCGCCAGATTCTGCGGGCTTAGTTCCAGAAATGGCATATGCCGGAATTAAATCGCAATGCTCTTTCTACCGTACAAAAAAAAAAAGAAATTGTCTAGGATTGAAGTCTGAATAATCTAACTACTTACATTAGAAAAATGTATTTTTGGAGCATTTTATTTATTGCAGTTTTGTTTCAAAGCTTAGTTTTAACAACAATTTCCGGAAATACGTTTTTATATCAGTTAAGATAACACCGGGAAGACTTTATTTTCTTTAAAGTCTTTTTTTTTTTTCATGTTAAAATTATTCATAGGGAAATTATACAGTAGTGTTTATTGTGTCCCCATTATAAGATGCTTTTGGCCAGGGACGAAAGGAAATTTTTATAGCTTTTTATATTGTGAGCAGATTGAGGATTAGCAATTAATATGAAAGATAGCCTCGTTAACTCTTCCGAAAGATAATTTTAAACACCATTTGTATACTGTGTTTAGGTGAAAAAAATAGACGCACAAACGAGCAGTGCGCAATGCCCCTTGAAGAGTTAACAAAGGAATTGTGCACTATTCCTTTGTCCGTCTAATTTTTTCAGTATACACATGGTGTTTAAAATTATTTTCCGGCTTTCTGTTATCGAATGCAGATAGCAGCGTAGCAAAGATTTTTGTTTTTTTTTCCAAGAGGAAAAACAAATCTGGGTACTTACGTAAAACCCCGTCGACCATTTTTGCTTATTAAAGAAAAGACGCCAAACTATGCGATTTTTCGCCAGAAATGGAAAAGTCTTCTTCAAACATGCTGGGTTTGGTGTAACCTTGATTAAACGTGTTAGCTATTATTCTTGAGTAAAGACTCCTTTTGTCTCCACTATCGCGCATTTTCGGGGGAAAAAATGGTTAAAATTTGGGACCTGCCTACTACAGAAGAGCATGCTGTTGAATATTTCCAAAGTTATAGAATCTAACCGACCTCAAAAAATAAAAAAAAAAAAAAATTGTGTTACTGGCCGCGATATGGCGATATTATGGAAAAAATAATGGAAATGTTTAATGAAAAATTAAATATAAATAAATTTCAAAGAAAAATAAGAATAGAACTTTTTTTTAAATATTTATTTATTTATTTTTTTAATTTTTGTTTTGGCGCGATTGGCGCCGTCTCTTTTGGTCGACGGGATTTTCCGTAAATACCAAAATCTGAAATATTTCAGATGTTCACGGTCGTTCAAAACAGTTTGTTAACATTTTTTACTTCCTCATCGAGTTCGCAGTCTACCAATCTGCTGTTACCACAACAGCGGCTGAGCGGCAAAGTCGCTAAAATGCTGACAGTTCGGTCCGGGTTTCTAATCGGCGCGAACGGGCTGCATGAACGTTTTCATAGTTTGCCCATCTGCAACTTGTATTTTAGCCAATTCCCCTTACAAAGTCCTCCACGAAGGCATTCCTTCACTCAGACAGATATCCTCGCGTGCTTTGCCATAATCAAATAAATCAAACCAGTCTGCTACTGCACTCATTCTGCTAGCCACACCCTTTTTTTTTTGTCTTTCTAGCTGTATCATTAAGCATTGTTTTCTTCACTCTTGCGCCATGTACAGGAAATCAGAGCAAAAATTTTAAAAGCAGAATAGCAGCATATTTTTAGAATTCGCGATGCAAAATTAAGTGTTAACATATATATATATATATTTCTTAAGTCTTTTCTCAGTTCATCATATCAATACTTTCTTTTCTTAGTAAGATACCTTACAAACTTTAGTTTCCCTTAAAAAGTCCTTTGCGAAGGCATCCCTCCTCTTAGATAGCTCTCATATGCTTTCCTGTAACCAAATAACCCAAACCTGTCTGCTATTGCACTCACTCTGGCTGACTTCCCCCCTTTTTTTAGTCCAAAGGAGCTTTCTTTTTGAAGGACTATTGTTTTCGTTTTGCGCTTTTGCGTCGGAAACATTAAGTCTCAATCACTTTTCAAACAGTTGCCACCAAATATTGCAGCTCTGTATTATATTTAAAGAAATTAAATAAAGAAGAATCTGCATAAATGTATGTGTATTTCTCCAAATGTGATAAAACAACGGTATTTAGAGCCATTCAATTTTGAACAACGTACGTTTCCACCCGAATATGGGCATCTGGAAGCCCAAATTTGGAATTTGTTTCATTATCTATTTCATATTTTGTAAAATTTTAACAAATTTTTTATGAACAAACTCAAAATTTAAAAGCGAGCAATAGCAACACTGTACGGGGGGAACCTTTTTATTTCCAACGCGCGGAACTGTGTATCGGAAATTCTAAAGATATGCTCATTTTAAAATTATTTTGCGATATTGCTGTTGAACTGAATTTTATGGTTAAGTGCGAGGAACATGATATTTAATAAATAAAGATAGCACACAAAATGTAAAAAAACGCCCCTTTGGACGAAATTTAAAATCTGAAACCTTTCATTTTTTTTTTTTTTTTTTTAGTCTTTTTAACTTTATGATTAAGCATCGTTTTCTTCGCACTTACGCCATATACTTTTCAACAGGAAATCACAAAAAATTTTTTTAAAGAAGCATATGTTTAGAATTCGCGATGCAACATTAAGTGTTGGCATACATTTTTTTCTTTCTTTTTCTCCCCCCCCCTCCTCAGCTTTTTTCTTCGTTCATCATATTGTTACGAAATGCCCAGCCGCGGTAAAATAGCTTCCTCGCAAGGCATGCGAGGGGTTGCCATAAAATGGCAAGGAAAGGCATGGTTGTCAGATTTAGCGCAAATTCGCCCATTTGGCGGCAAAGTTGGCGATGGATGGAGAACCTTCTAGAACGATTTTCTGACTGGTTTGGCACAGAATGTTCCCGAAGGCAGGACAAACGCTATATAAACCCTGCCTGTACGAGGAGTAGCAATCTATCGAGCTGATGGTCTAGTCTAGTACCTCGTCAACGGATCGTCAAGTGCGTCATTGAGGATATCGAGTCTAACGTCGAGTTGGTCGTCGACTGTATCGCGAGTTGGTTCATCGAGAGTGTGCATTATTGAGGCTATTGAGTGCATCGCGAGTTTTAGCGTTGAGTCTCGAAGTACGTTGAGTTCCGAGAAGGACCGAATGGAGTCGGGAAATGTATTTTAGTGCTTTGCCGTGAAGCTGTCTTTACAATTATAGCCTGATAGTCTGGAGGCTATATTGCTGATTGTTTCAGCTTGTTTGTCGTAATTTTTCGACGACTGTAAACGTGTTTGTGGAGCTGTGCTGAGTAATACTGGCTGATAAATTGTGTTTTCATTCTTCATCAAGTGTTGTCGCTAATCACAGTAAATCCACGAATCCCTGCAGAAACGTAACATACCAATGTTACGTTATCTTGGTCAGATGGCTCACAAAACTTTTCTTTTGTATTTTTGTTATTAATGTTTTGTGCGTTGACTTCATTTATTAAATACCACGTACCTCTTTCGCACATAAAATGCAGTTCAACAAAAAAATGACAAAATACCTAAAAACAGGATATCTTTAGAATTTCCGATAGGTAGATAAAAATAAGGATATGGAAATGTTTTATTCCGTGCAGCGTTGTCACTGCTCGCTATCAAAATTGTTGAGTTTGTTAATCAAAATGTATTAAAGTTTTACTAAACAAGAAATTAGTAATAAATGTATATATATAATGCAATTCTATGAAAACGAGCTCACCAGCGGCCGAGCGGCAAAGACGCTGAACACTGGTAGTTCGGTCCGAAGTTCGAATCCTGCAAACGGGCTGGTTGCATGGGAGTTTTCGTGGTTTTCCCCATGTGTAACGTGTATACGAGCTAGTTTCGCTTAGAAAGTCCTCCACGAAAGCATCTCTCCCTTTAGGCCGATAGCCCTCGTGTGCTTTGCTATAACTGAATAACCTAACCTAACCTTCTACGAAAACACTGAATATTTTTTTTTACATAGATAACAAATTAACTGCATTTTTGTTATTAAATCATTCCAACCCAAAAGTAAGAAAGGAATATTTTTAAGAAACTGCATCTATTACTACTTTCACAGTTTGTTAATCCACGAGAGACAGATTCAGTTTGAAAGATCTTACATTTTGACGAATGGCAACAGACTGGACTGAAAAGTGAAACCATGCATATCGAAATGAAGCGATACTGATTCGACGCTAAAACCTATTTCCAGACTAGTAGTCTTTTTTGGACTAAAAACAGACGTTTATTATGTTATTTCAAGCATTTAAAATTTCTTATATATTTCGGATGACTTTGGGTGAACATTTCCAGAACAATTTGCAGATTTTGTCCTGTTTGGATATTAAGAGATGACCATTGCGAGTATTTCTACAGATCTTGTAGTGAGTGAAGGGTTTGGAAGACAACTTAACGGTCTTGGCATCAGCTGAGACTCGAAATCCATGAACACGTGTGCCAACATCTTTGCACTTATCTAACAGACCGCTAGTTTCGCAATGGGATACGATCTGGCACACTGACACAATGTCAGGAGTTGGCCATTGTGTGCTGTTCTTAAGACTATTAAATAAAAGTAAAAAAAAAAAAAAATAGGAAAAAGAAAAGAAATGCGAAAGCTTCCAGTTTTCATATTACGCCTAAAGGGGCGTTTTTAACCTCTGTTACCTTTATTTATAAAATATCATGTTCCTCGCATTTAAACGATAAAATTCAATCCAACAGCAATATCGTAAAATATTTAAAAGAGCATATCTTTAGGATTTCCGATACACAGTCTCGCGCGCTGGACATAAATCTCCCCCCTCGTACAGTGTTCCCATTGCTAGCTTTGAAATCGTCGAGTTTCTTAATCAGAAACTCATAAATGCTTTACAAAATATGTAATAGAAAAGAAAAATCTGAAAGGTTTCAGATTTTAAATTACGTCCAAAGGGGCGTTTTTTCACGTTTTGTGTGTTAATAAAAAAGTTCTAAATTTTACGATGAAATAAAAATAGCGTTGCCAAACATTAAATACAATATTCCCGATTCCTAAACTTCGCGGGAAGCCATTTCGACTATTCCCATCTTCGTGCGACTTTAATCCGCCGAAATAAAACAAATCTGAAAGGTTTCAGATTTTAAATTACGTTCAAAGGGGCGTTTTTTAACATTTTGTGTGTTACCTTTATTTATTAAATATGTGCTTCGCACTTAAACCATAAAATTCATTTCAACAGCAATATCGCAAAATAATTTTTAAATGAGTATATGTTTAGAATTCCTGATACATAGTTCCGAGCGCTTAGATAAAAATATTTTTTTCTCCGTAGAGTATTTCTATAGCTCGCTTTTAAATCGTTTGAGTTTGTTTATCAAAAATTCGTTAAAGTTTTACAAAATATGAAATACATAACAAAACAAATTACAAATTCGGGCTTCCAGATGCACATATTAGAATAGAAACGTATGTTATTCAAAATTGGATGGCTCTATGTACCGTTGTTTATCACATTAGGAGAAATATACATACATTTATGTAGATTCTTCAGTATATAATTTCTTTAAATATAATACAGGGCTGCAATATTTTGTGGCAACAGTTTGAAAAGTGATTCAGACTTTAAATGCTTCCATCGCAAAATCGCAAAACGAAAGCAATCCTTCAGGGACAAGCCTCTTTGGACTAATAATAAAACAAATTTCAGATTCCAAATCTGGGCTTCCAGATGCCCAGATTTGGAATCTGATTCGGGTGAAGACGTACGTTATTCAAAATTTCATGGCTGTAAGTGCGATTGTTTTATCACAATACGAGAAACATACATACATTTATGCAGATTCTTCATTATTTAATTTCTTTAAATATAATACAGGGTGATAATATTTGGTGGCAACGATTTCAAAAGTGATTTCCCGTTTATAGTGAATTGACTCAAAATGCCGAAACGTAACTAAAAGTCCTTCTGAACTAACGCTCCTGAACTAACGTTTTTATTTAAGAAATTAAATAAAAACAGACACTAACAGTACAATTAATTTATTTTGAGGGATAATAATATTATTTTTTCCATGCGAACAGTAAGATTTTAAAAAAGGTTTTTAACAATTTTTAAAACTGATTTATCCACTCCACTTCCACACTTCCTCCACCTCCACCACCCTGCACTCTGCAACATACTCTTTCAACGTACTCAAGCTCTTGCAGACTCCGAACACATACAATTGTGTAGATGTTATGATTGTTATATCAGGTTCATTATGTAACTATAAATAAGTAAGAAGTTTTTAATTACTATTAGTCGCTTTTCTAATTTCATTTTAATTAGTAGTTCATGGAAACGAAAGTGAAATTAATCAAAGGGTACTAATTGCTGGAAAAGGAGGGGGGCCACTGAATAAACCAAAACCAGGCGCTTAGCATAAAACACCTGGCAAAAGGGACTAGAACCAGAGCAGGTTAGAAAAGTACGGTGACTATAAAATTTTAAATCAATCAGAATTCAGTGCTAAATACTTATATGCATGCTCAAAATACATGACAATAACTGTTAATCAGAATTAAGTATGTAATTAAGGAACTAAGTCACTAAATATGTCCCCTTAAGCTCCACTTTCCATGAAATCTAATTTGAAAATCCATTATTTTAGCGCAAACTAGCTTATTGGATTAAGATACAAGTCTTATTATATTACGTATGTCGTTCTACATGTCTTATTGCTCTTCATTCAGTGAACATAATTCTTTCCTTCAGAAGTAATAAAAAGTGTCCCTCACATGAAATTCCTGAAATTTTTTGTCTTATTTAGGCATAAAATTATGGAAAGTTTCTTCATTTAATTATTTATAAGTAATGTACACTGCGGGAGAAAAAAAAAAAAAAAAA
>KK122423.1:313125-347143 GCA_000611955.2 Stegodyphus mimosarum
AAACCATCAACACCTCCTTTGAAATCGGGAATCAGCGTAGCAATGTAGGCTCTATGACAGCAACATTTTTTCGAAGTTCTCTCAACTCTTTGGTAACATAAATTAGCATTTAATTCATTCTAGTGTATTTGAGTTAGAAATCGCTCATTATTTTTTAGAATCTTGAGATTTCATGTATGAAAATTAAATTTTTTAATTTAAAAATCCATCATTACTAGCAGCTTCAAGAATAGCTGAAAACGTGGAACGAATTTTGAAAAGTTGCCAAAATTTGGTGAATTCTTTTTAGAAGTTTCGGTAAACTTTCATTTGGAAAATTAGCTTTTGATCTATCACATGATGTAAAGATGAAAGGGTGCAATTCCGTTAGAGCGGGAGCAGTTAAAAATGCGCCAACAACCACGCCAAATATCGTGGCTGGAGAATTTAACGTTTCAAATGTCGTGACTGGAGAATTCTAGTTTTCGTTTGAAATATCGTTTTGGTCGTTATTTTTTCGCCATACTTCGCCATTTTTTTTGTAGTTATATAATAATGGATTTTTTTTGTAATAATGGATTACGCAATTTGACAATTACCTAATAACAAAGAGGCTGCCATAAGATTCTTTTAGGGCAAAAAAATAATTCATAGCAATAGACTTTGTTCTTAAAATCATTCGATGAAGTTTACTTTTGGCTCAAAATTTCCTGTATGCTGTGAAAAAAGAAAAGGAATGTGAACCTAAACATGGTCCAAAGACTCACGTTTTTCTTTGCTCAATACTGTTTTTGTTTTATCTATCTGTGGTGTCAGGATCTGAAGTCGATTGAATTTTGCCAGTTTCAATTAGAAATCAGCCATAATACGAAAGTAGATTGGAATAACTACTTGAGGGAAGTATGTGCAAATAGTTTGATGTCCTGTGAAAGAAATAAAATAGGTGCAGCCGACAAAATCATAGAAATAGACTAATCTTTTCACAAAAAGAGAAAACAACGTTGGATTCTTCCGGAACAATGGGTATTCGGGGGTTTATGCCAGGAAAGCAAAGAATATTTTCTGGTCCCCATTTCCGATCGTTGTGCTACAACATTGATGATTGCCATTCGGGAAAACACTGCGAACGGCAGTATTATATTTTCGGATCGCTGGAAAGAATATAAGAAAGAGGATAAAGAAATGCTGGGTATGAACATTTCACTGTGAATCACAGTTATAATCTTGTAGCCCCGAAACTGGATGCCATACCCAAACTGTGCAGAGACTATGAAGCCGTGCTAAATGGAGAAATAAATGTCAAAGGGGCACTGCTCGCACGCGCAGACGTTATTTACAAAAATAAAGATATTCAAACCTGAAAAGGAAAATATATAAGTTATTCCATCAATAAATGCCATAAGTTTGTTTATATCTTCATTATTTTATTATTTCATTATTTAAACATCAAAATGGGTCCGGGACTTTATAAACACCCTGTATTTTTATCCCTTCTATCAATTGTAATTTAGTTTGTTTTCAAAATCATTTGAGAAATTGTTTTCCACTTTCTAAAACTAATATTCGCTAAGTTATTGATACAATAACTTACGTTACTTGCTATAACAATTATTATTTATCAGATACAAATGTCATCTTTTCTTTCCTTTTTTAATAGGAGCTGAAACTGATTCCAATTACATGAAATTCCTGGACCAGCATCTATTAACGTAGGTAAATAAATTTTAGTTTTGATAATATAATGTGCATTTTGTATGAATATTTACTCTGGACTTGGTTGAGTAATTTGTTAATAAGGAGTCAATTCATCTGAATAATCTGTTTTCAACAGTAATTTTCAGGAATTCGCTCGATTTTTATTTATTAATTGTGTAGTTCGAAACAAATGGTTTTCAGGATTAAATGTATTAATAAGAAGTATTATTTAAGGTGGGATATTTTCTCTCATACAATCAGATAATTAAAAAAGTTTCAAGCATTGTTTCTTTGTTAATGCTTTTTTCATCATTTGTTTTTATCATAGCGGGAATCATTCTTGAAATTGAGCTTTTTCAATTTTGAAATAAATTACACGTTTTTACAATCTATGGTTCTAACGTGCATTGCCTGAAAAAGAAAATGCAGCGCTATGAAAGAGTGAATAGATAGTATGATGACAATTGCCATACGGACATAAAATGTACACTGCGCAAAAAAAGGGGGGGAGACATTTTTATATCTCCCTTTCTACTGGGCCGATTGATGATATTGAAATTGCGTTTTTCATGGCTCGAAAGCGGTACTTAGGCTATATATTAGATTTATATATAGCATTGTTCTAATATAGGTATTTTGACACAAAATCGTACTTTTTCTGAAATGGCCTACCAATGTTTTTCCATATTTCGATTCTAAGATAAAAATTATGCCTAAATATTAAATTTTGTAATTTTTGGTGAGAAATTTATGGAGCAGTTTAAAAATTTATCTTGGCTTGTTTTTTTCCAGTTCGCACCAAGAATAATTCACTTCGCGAACTTAATTTATAGCAACCTGTTTCCCTTTCCTTTTTTCAACTGTACACAAGCAGAAAAACGTCATCGTTCATTCATTGAAATAATTTTAACGAAATGCGTAAACCACATTTGGCGTTATTATCACTTATAACAAATATGCAAATTTTCAAAACGCCCCAATATGTAAATTCACGTACATCTTAGGAAATTTCGAATAAAAAAACTCTTAATGTTTTTGCAAGTTTGCCTAGAAATACATATACTTTAAGATGGTGGTAAAAATTTTACAGGTTATATTTCTAAACGTTTTCCGTAATTTTTTATAAAAATTACTTAAAAATACAAATTTTAAAAATAAATCATAAAAAATGGGCTAAATGTATTTGGAAAGAACCTAAATTTCTAAATGCATAAAATCATTCTCAATATTCTACAGTAATTTTTAATCTGAATTTTTATTTAAAAATTAATTCACTTGAGGTCATTTGAAGACCAGTAAAAAAGAATATTTTTTTTATTCATTTGGTACAAATACAGATAACAATAACTTGCCCTATTTTGTTCAACAGGAATTATTAAACTTTCTTCGACTAAAAATAAACTAGCGACTCTATAACTCAAGGAAAAAATTCAAAAAAGGAAGGAAAAATGAAACGCACATTCACGGAGAAGAAACCGTACATCCAATGCAAAGTTTCGTTGCCATTAGATTATGGATTGTACTTCAATACTGTTGGCCTTGAATGCAAATTTCAATGATATGCATTTATGTTCATATGAATTATAATTTTTCCTGCATAAGTGCTTTGTTTTTTGGAAATGGTGATTTTTCTTTCTTTCAATTAATTGCAGAAAATTTATTCTAAAACATTTAAAAGTTAGTATATAACTTACGTAGCTGCTGAAAGAGGAAGAAATCGTTGAAATGTTCAGTCAGGTTCTTCATTGGTGATACTAGTTTATAAGGCGCGGTTTTCTACAAATGACAAAGCCGAAAATTTATGAATTATTAATCACTTTATATTAGTTATTTAAATTTTACTACTTTGTCCTTCAAAACCATGGTTCATAAATAAGTTTATTTCCCGTCCTGCATTTCAAAAGAAAAGATTTTTATGGTTGATTGATTTTGGAATGAATAATGAACAATAAATAAATAAAACAAAATCTGAAAGCTTTCGGAGTTTGTTTTATTTATTTATTATATTTATTTATTCATTATGTCTAAAGGGGCGTTTTTCAACGTTTGTGTGTTACCATTATTTATTAAATATTATGTTCTTTGCATTTAAACCATAAAATTCAATTCAACAGCAATATCACAAAATATTTAAAAAGAGCACATCTTTAGAATTTGCGGTAGACAGTCTCGCGCGCTGGAGATATTTTTTTTCCGTACAGTGTTGCCATTGCTCGCTTTGAAATCGTTGAAGTTTGTTGATCAAAAATTTGTTAAGGTTTCACAAAATATAAAGTAGATAATAAAACGAATTCCAAATCCGATATTCGAATGAAGGATTACGTTATTCAAAATTTGAATGTCTGTAGGTGCCTTTGTTTTTCTACAGGGCGAGAAATATTCGCATATTCATGCAGATTCTTTGTTATTTAATTTTTTTAAATATAATACACGGCGATAATATTTGGTGGCAACAATCTGAAAATTGAAACTCCGTTTTATAGTGGACGACGCAAAATACTAAAACGAAATAAATAGTCCTTCTGGGCAAATTGCTCCTTTGGGCTAAAAATTCATTGGCCTTCAAAATACATATGAAAAAAAGCAGCTTGAAAACTTCCTCGTCTAATATCTCGAAGAATTTACGACCAAAGTTTCAAAAAATGTTTACAAATAATAAAAATCATAGCATTAATCACAAATTGCTATCTGCTATTCATGCCCAGATTTCAACTTGACACCGAAATGCTTTTAATTGAAATGGTTTTAGGTTTAGCAGTAACAATACACTTATTTGTCATAAAATGTTGTGTTAGGATGAATTATTCAAAATGGCAAAACCAAAATGGTAGTGGAAAAATTGCTGCAATATTATTCCAACTTAAATTAATGCGAAGATTTGTGTTCTTAGGCTTAATTATTCAAAATGTTGCTATTCATTTACTGAGTGGGATACATTCAAGGCTTTTAACAAACATTTTTCTTTAATGGCAACATTTTTTAGGGAACATGATACCTGGGAGCTAAAAATATTTAGCTACTAACCTATAACTAATAACATTAATGAAACGAAAAAGAAACGCTTCTAAGAAGTTTCAGCTGTGCATAAGACTCCTCAAAATTCAGTATTTGGGATAAATAAAATGCTATACTTTCATAAATATAACAATAAAATGCTGTGCTTAAGATGGCAGAGTTTAATCTGTCGCAGTTAAAACCAGAGAAAATAAAATTTAATAACAAAAAAGTCTGAAATCTTTCAGATTTTATATTACACCAAAAACGCGTTTTTTTTTTATTTACATACATACACATACGCGTTTCGAGAGTATTTGTGCTAATATTTCTTTGGGCTAAAAATATTTAAAAACAGCCTACTTTTATAATTTCCAATAGACAGTCTCGCGCGCTGGAGATAAAAACGTTTTTTTTCGTTCATTGTTGCCATTGCTCGCTTTGAAATCCTTGAGTTTGTTAATCAAAAATTCTTTAAAGTTTTACAAAATTTTCAATATACTATTAAATATTTAAAAACAGCATATCTTTAGAATTTCCAATAGACAGTCTCGCGCGCTGGAGATAAAAATGTAATTTTTCGTATAGTGGTGCCATTGCTGGCTTTGAAATCGTTGAGTTTGTTAATCAAAAATTCGTTAATGTTCTACAAAATGTGAAATGCACAATAAAACAAATTCGAAATTCGGGCTTCCGGGCGTTCATATTCGGGTGGAGGACTACGTTATTCAGAATTCGATAGCTCTAAGTATCGTTGTTTTTCCCCAATGCGAAAAACATGCACATATTCATGCAAATTCTTCATTATTTAATTTCTTTAAATATAATACAGGGCGATAATATTTGGTGGCAACAATTTGAAAAGTGATTCAGACTTTTATAGTGATTCAACGCAAAATCCCATTTTGAGACTAATAGCCCTTTTGGGCTATCGCTTCTTTGGGCTAATAACGCATTATTTCAGCTAGCTGCTCGAAAACTTCCGATGAATAGCTTCCTAACGTGAGAAAATTACTACATTTTTTGTTTTGTTTTCATGTATAATAAAAATATCAGAATGTTAAATATCTGTTAATTATCAGAATGTCTTTATTTTTAGAAACACTTTTCACACATTGTGTAAAAAACCTTCTATAATTATATTTTTATTATACGCTTTTCTGTCTTCTGCACTACTTTGAATAACGAAAGTGCTTATAAAAAAGTAAGTGAAAAAGAAAATGAAAATGAAAACGTAAAGATCGCCGAAATCATACGAAAACAATTTTCGCAATTTATTATTTGTCGTCTAGTTTTTCTGTATTTCAATTCGATCTTAAATATTCTAATGAATTTATATTCACTCCTTTCATTTTTGTATATAGTAGGTTATTGACACAAAAATAACATTTGCAAGTACCACGCTGTCACTATACAAAGACTCACAAATTTAAGGCTCTGCAGGGGTTAGAGCCATCTTTTTAAGAATAGCACATTTTCGCCGTTTATAAAAGCAAACAATAATTAGTGGCAGTATTTATCCTCGACGTCGCACTGTACTGAAAGACAAAAGACACCCAGAAGACAAAAGATACGGGACTACCGAGTCGGAAACTTTACTCTTTTTACTCCTCTGCTAGAAAAAGTAATCTTAAAAATGTGTAGTGTTTATTACTTTTTTGCTCCTGATCCAATTCCTCACATTCTTATTTGTAGAAGTTTACCTTAATGTCTAGACACAGTCTAATATGCACGGAAGCTCGCCAGACGTCCTTGGCTTTCTGAATTGTTCCAGAAAGCCCCCTTGTCATGAGGCAGCGCCTGAAAGCTGGAAAGAATCCCTACTTTATCAAAATACCCACTAAAATTGTTCCTTGCAGCCTTTTCAATAGAAGAGACAGCAATATCGATATGTCTGTTCTAAGTTCTCCATCGATGTTTAGCATAGATATTCATAACCGTATTCGACAAACACTGAGAATAATAATCTTATAATTGGGCGGCGAGACAGCTTTTTCCTAGATTTGCGTCTGGAAGCATTTTTAGCGGAAAAGCTTATTTTCCCGTTATTGTATTTTAATGAATAGGAAGTCATCGTGTTGTTTACGTGAGGACAATATGTGCTTTGCCCCTGGCAGTAATTTTAATTATATTTACTCTAGCCCAGATGGTTTAATTAGTGCAATTAATTAATTAGAAGTATACTGGAAATGGAACATTCTTTTTCCACTTACTAATAATAGAGTTCACAGTAAAATTATTGTGTGATGCTGTGGTTTAAACTGAATATTGTGATTAAAATTAAAAGTTAATGATAATTCATCGTGAAGTTTTTTTTATGCAACAGCCGTTTGGGGTAGAGACATTACATTATTTTGAAGCAGAGGACATGAAAAATTGGCAACGCCCCCGTCGGGACTCGAACCTGGACCTCTCGAAAACGCTCCGAGTGTGCTACCATTGCACCATAAAGGCATGCACAAAAGAGGGAGGAAATACCTTATATACTCCCCCTTTTAAGGACGACTGAGAATTAGGGAATCCAATCGCCAAATCCTGGTGGGGAAGAATCGTCATCCACCACCTTTTAAGTTTGGGCGCCACTGTAGGACATTAGTTTTTTTGAAGTAGGAAACATGAAAAATGTGCAATGCCCTCGCCGGGTCTCGAATCTGGATCTCTCGAATACGCGCCGAGTTTGCTACCGTTACACCATGAAGGCATGCAGAAAGAAGAGAGAAAATACCTTATAAAGTTGTTGTTGTTTTTATAACAACAGTGGCAAAATATGGTAGTTTTTTTAAGTAAACAAGTTTCATTAAAGCTCTAGATTAAACGATATACAGTAAAGAACATCTCAACTTATTTGCCACTTATCTGAAATAAGGTTTGGGATCATGTTTGATGTTCTTTCATATTTCATATCATACCTATCTCGCCTTTACGAGTTTATTTTTAAGAGTAATTGGTAAAACAGGAATTCGAAATTATTCTTTATTTAAAATTTAACAAAGATATAATTATTAATTCAAATATTCACTCCAGCATGTTACTGTCATGGCAAGATACGCCTTTTAAGCGTTTTGTGGAAAGATTTAAATAATTTAAATTTTTTATTAAAATTTAAATGAATTCGTAATTTCGAAGTTTTTTAAAGTAAAAGTTTATAAAGGGAGGTACGAATGTGTGAATCGCTTTTGTGTTGTTAGAAAGATATTATCTTTTATGGCTACCTAAATATTTTTTAAAATCGTATATAAAAATTTTTAGCTAGATTTAATTATTTCCAGCCTACCTTCATACTTGCATTAAATTAAGAAAATTTGTTTTCAGTAATCTGTTACAAACGTCAGTGTGAAAAAAAACAATAGAATCTTGTTAAATGTGAGTAATTGGTAAAATGGGGGCTGTTAGAGCTACACTGCAAAGAAGGACACAAATTACACCTGAATACATTAAATGCTTACTAACGATCCCTCAATTACAACAAAAAATTTCCTTGATTATGAAGAAACTTTGCTCATAAAAGAGAAGATATATATGTCAAGACGCTATCTTGTCTGTATAAATACCATATACACTGGTGTGCAAAAATTAAGGACGAGACGGTTTTTTCAATATAACTTTGTACAAAAGCTTTCCAAATCAACACATTTAATACCGTAAGATCCCCAATACGTACGGACATGAGTAATGTAAGCAACACTTACTAAAAGAGAAATCAGAGGGATAAAAAGAAGCTTTATAAAGTAGCATGGAGCGCAATGCGACTGAAAACCGAAACATCCCTGTGATGGGTGTCCAGCAAGAAACATCCGATAGGGGATATTATCTCCCGTGACTGCTAGGCAGGTTTAACAGCGTCTGCCCATGCTGAGAATGAGGATGTCAATGAGTTGTTGAGGCATTGCTGCCCATTCGTCTTGCAGCGCCAATCGAAGCTCCGGAATCGTTACTGGTGGTAAGGTACGAGCTGCCAAGCGTCTGCCTAGAAAATCCCATACATGCTCGATGGGATTGAGATTCGGAGATCGTGCCGGCCAATCAATACGTTCAATATCCTCACTCTCTAAGAGCTGTTCGGCAGCTACTGTGCGATGACATGGTGCATTGTCGTCCATGAATATTCCATATGCGCCTCTAAAAAGACGCACATATGGAAGAAGAATCTCGTTACAATAACGGGTCCCGTTGACTGAACCTGCGTCGAAGATGTGAAGGTCTGTACGACTACCAAGCATGATGCTTCCCCAAAGGAGAACACCGCCACCTCCATACCTGTCCCTTTCAATGATGTTCGAGGGATGATTGCGGCTTCCCCGTTCTCTCCAGATGAGTATGCGATGAGAATCGCTACTCAGACTGAATCTGCTCTAATCTGTAAAGAGTACTCGTCCCCATTCATTGTCTCTCCAATTCCGGTGTTCCCGGCACCACAGAGAACGCCTTCTCCGATGGGCAGGCGTTAGAGGTACACACCGTACAGGGCGTCGTGCAAACAGACCACCACCGTGCAGTCTTCTGGCCACGGTAAAACGCGATATCGGTCGTCCAGTCGCCTGTGTCGTGTGTCTAGCGATTTCTCCCGCTGTCTGCCGCCTGTTTCTTCTGGCCTGTAAGGCAATATACCGGTCATCTGCGGGTGTGGTTCCTCGTGGACGACCACTACTAAACCCCCGGATAGCTGTTCCTGTAGTTTGAAATTGTCTCCAAAGTCGTGAAACGATGCTGTGAGCAATTCCGAACTCTGCAGCCACACTTGTCACACTGCGGCCTTCCTCCAACTTCCCAATGATTCGACCTCGGGTAAAAGCATCCAGATGTCGTCTAACAGATTGATTATTCGCCATTTCTCGCTGAGGCAGCAACTCGGTGTGATTTTAACTGCTATACGGCGTGCAATCTCTTTGCCAGAAATACTGATCTTACACCGACAACATGCTTTATACTACTCAGACACTCCCCCATTACGTCTACCTGCATATCTGCGCATGTGCTGCCGTACATCACCTTACTTAATCTCCTGATTGGTCTTTCTGTCCGCTCTGCCTCTTGGTTCAGCTGATATGCTAATTTTTCGATTTCGTCCTTAATTTTTGCACACCAGTGTACTCCACAACTTACAAAAATAGTGCAAGATTTCAGAAATGTTGCAAATGCCTGAAACAGGCTAAAAATGTTAGGATGTGTTTCAACAAAATAATTACATTAAGAATATGATAATGTATTAGGAGATGCACAAAAAAATGTAATAATTAAATCATTGAAAATTGTTTAATAAAATTTGAAGTAACTAGATATACTATTAATGTAAATATAAGTATTATGTGATGTTCTAATGTATGTTTGATGTAATTATGATATACTAATTTACAAAAACAGTGTAAGATTTCAGAAATGTTGCAATTGTCTGTAACATGATGAAAATGAAAGAAAATGTATTAATAAGATAATTTCATTAGGAATACGACAATATACTAGGAGATGCACAAAATATTCTACAGTAATTAATTCCTTAAAATTGTTAATGTAACTCATGTAATTAGATATACTAATATAAATGTATTGTTTGTTATGATGTACCAATGTATGTTTGATGTAATTATGTTATATTACTCTGTCATAATCGAACTTTTGTGAATCGATTATGTTCATTGTAATAATTGTATACCCTGTTATTGTAATCGATATTCAATACGAAATCTAGAATTAATGTAAATGTCTTGTTGGGCTGGCTTCTGATGCTCACCAACCGAACACCCAGCGGGTATAGTAGTGCGGAGGAGCAATACTTGTAAAAGTCACTGACGAAGTTCTGATGCTCCGTCCACTTTTCCCTGTTCCTGTTAAATGTGAGTTGATTTTCTTCCAAAAGATATGAGAAGAGTTTCAGAGTATATGTGGATCAGTTGTGTATATATTTGTTATAAGCATGAGGTTGAAAATTTTACAATTTTTTATTTACGGCATATTTAACGTAAGACTACACATTCATAGAAAATATTAGAACTGGTCGTATTTTGTTTTATTCTAAAGCAAAAGTGTTGGGGAAAAAACATTAAGGACTTGTATTTTCCCTTTCTTCTTCTTTTACCATTTATTCGTCGTTTGTTTGCAGAAAAACATTCATATATTTAGAGAAGGAATAAATTTTGTTGAAGTCTTCCTACCAGGAATTGTTTTTTATTTGTAAGCTAATTAATCTAAAATAAAATAAGAGTTTTATTTGCTTGGGAATATCTAATTTATTGGCATCAAATATTTTTCAAATTTTTTTTTTTTGAGATGTAAGCAGATTTATTGGTCGAACGATAAAAATTTCAGTACACTGTCATAAAGGTACAGTCTCAAATTTCACTAAATTTCTTAATTTTCTAATTCCCTTCTTTGCTAATAAAGGTTCTAATTGAAATAAAAGGATTAGTCGAAGTAAATTTAAGCTAAATCTTTACTAAATATAATCCATATAACTGTGTCTATTCAAATTCATTACAATATTCTTAATTTTGTCTTTGTAGCGCGTTAAAAGTGTCGTCTCCATTTCTTAGCAAAATTACATTAAAGTAATTTTCACTTTCTTCACTGAGCGTTGTAGAATGAAATCAACTAGTTTTTAATTTAATTAGAATGATTAAAATTCATAATTTTTAATTAGAATGAACAAGCAATCTTTCTGCGAAACGTTTTTATCAGTGGAAACACTACTGTTACATTCTGACAACCTTTTAAAATTAATTCGTATTACTTATATCCATAACATATTACACTTATTTCAAATATAAAATCTCTGGTCTCAAAACTAGTTTTGTTATTTGCTGGTATTGCGAAATCAGACGCACAACTAGGCCCAACCCCAGCTTAGGACCTCCATATTAGGTAGGAGGTGGGTCTGTCAAGCGAATCTCACTACCAACGAGAGTATATGAAATTCGCTTTGGTGCCGCCTGTCCCACACTTACAAGCGACAGACTTTGAAAAGATCTCCCAAAACCATGGCTTAACTATTCGACCGGGGTCATCACTCCCAGCGACCAGAAACCATCAAGGGGACAGCCACTATGAGCTTGAAGATTTGACTGGTCGTCAAAATGCCCCTGCCAGTACTACACGGGCAGCCCGCACTGAAGAGATTACACAGAATTTGGTGAACAACGGACTAGTCGTTGCACTGCTACTAACACATAAATGGAATTACACGAAATTCAAATCGAACGGCAAGCCATTCAATCCAAACCCTACTAACATCAGATTGACTTACAGCCAATCCCTCCTTGGTCCAACCGTATAAGACAATCTTCCCTTGGGGTTCTGGAACAGCCAGGTTCATGCTCTTAAACCCCCAGTGCCGAGACTGTCAAGGTACATATCCTAACCAGTGCAATAAACGACAGCCGATAGGTCTAGTCTCAAAAGAAGAAAAATCGACTGCAAAGCGCAGTTGCTGCATCATAGAACGTCTTTGTGCTAATGGAAAGCAAAAAACTGTAACTAAAATTTTAAGCCTTAAAAAATTTAATAAATGTACAATTTATTGCATTTTGCCTATGCATGTAACTTGCGGCGGACCATACAGAGATAAGTAAATTGTATATGCGGTCCCTGCAATTCATTGCTCTCAGCCTTTACGACGTCTCACATGACATGTTTTTGATATCGCAGAGACATAACTTCAAGACTAGTGTCAGGAGATTTCAACGTTCTGTACCGTGTCTGTCGTCAAAGCCTCTCGATTTCAGGAGGGGTGACGAACCAACGATCTGATTTTTTCTCTGCTATCGTTCCAGATATAACGAATCAGAGGATGTAAAATGCTACTGTAAAATTAAGATGGCATGGCTAATTTAGTCTGAAGATTTTCACCATTGGAGTAACATCAGAAGGATGCTCCAGAACTCTCGACTGGAGAGACCTGCAATGCTCTTGGCCTCTCAACTAGAGAGACTTTCGTTCGCAGACTCCTCACACTACGAGGACTATAATTCATTCAAATGCCTATCTATGCTATCTAAGAATTATATATATGTGTGTAAAGAACTTCTTATAATTGTATTAAATGTGTTTTGAGTTTCAAATGCAGTAAGAATTACGTAACCTCTCACCTAATCATTATACGGAGTCAGATACGCTACCTGCAGCCACTTAACTCGGGGTAACCTGACTGTCACTCCCACAGCAGTGACCCCAAAACATCCCCCTCCAAACTAAAAGCCGAACATCTTATTAAACTCTCTCAGAATCATTACCCGGAAGAAAATGGGAATGGTATGCTGTGACATTTAATGCAGCATATAAATTTATTTAAATTCCTATAATAAAGAAAATTCGATATACCATTCAAAAATGAAGAAAAATACTTGAAAGCATGCTGTCAAGAACTCCGAAAATGTTAAAATAAATCATTTATGACATGTTATTGGTTTCTTAAGCTGCGTTCAGACACGATATAAAGGGCATAAGTAGTTTAAGCCGAGCTGAGTTTCCAGGCAACCAGTCTGTGCAACTGGTTTAGGGTTTTTGGCATAAAGTTCGAAGTTTTCAAGTTTATGCCAAGTTGGGATAAGCGTCGACCATTCAGAGCGAACGCACGAAACCTGAATGGGAAAATAGAGAGGGAAAGCTGTAGACACATCCACGCATGCGCAAATTTAGCTTCTCTAAATGGGTGCGGCTTAGACCTTGTGTCGCATTTGTGTAAATGGAATTCCTGCATTTTATTCCTTGTGACTATGACCCTGTGACATTTACATCGCCGTCTGAACGGGACCTTATACTACAATAAGAAATTAGTGTTAAAAATACTGACAAAGATTTTTAAATCAACTTAGCAATATAATTTCTGCATCTGAAGAAGAATTTCTTTGTCCTTAGCCTCAAAACTGTTAACAAACGGTTTCATTACTGTAAAGCCATCAATCATACATCCAAATCTCTTGCTAAACTGGAAAAATAGACAAAACGGCAGATTTGATTACGCTCCTTAGAGCAATGAATTATTATGTAACACATGTGTTTTAGAGTGATAAAGAAATTCTCTCTATTCCTAAACGTAAAATGCTTTATGGACTAGAAAATAAGTGGCGATGGAGTGGAACCATTGCTAATTTTTCGGAAAATGACCTGTCATTCTGGAAACAGAACACGGATTGATTGCCTGTAGAAAAGGTAGTAAAATAGAACAGTTAAAACAACTTGAGTATTAATTAGTGTACGCAAACTTCGTTCTAAAAATGTGTGAATAGCCTCTGTACTTCCAAAGTATATTTATCGTGTCTCTTTTCTTAATAAATTGTTCATTTCTTCCTGCCTACCTGTAAGAAACATCAATGATTCCATAACTTGCAACAGTATTGATAACACTTTTACATCTTTTCTTGTTGAATATGGTCATGGCCGCATTTCACTTATTACCAGAAGCTCGTAACCGTGCATCGATATTTGGGTAAAATTCATTTATCTCTTACGACATTGCGGAGCCCTTTTGTGAATGTTAGAAAGCAAAATGTTGTTGTAATGTATCATGTATGATTTATGTATGCTGCTTTATTTGAGAGATGTGTGACATCAAAGTGCTGTGGATAGATGGAGACTTCTGGATGAACACCGTGAAATATTCTTGATGATTCTTTGACCATTTCGAAAGTAATCAATGATACCGACGATGTATTTGTTGCCATCAGGTACAGGTTGTGTTGGGAGCACCAGAAACTTCATTAGAAATCGAACAGGTATAGCTCCCAAACACTAACCGATTAGAGCAAATTTAAACCCCCATGAGGTCAAGCGTCTGCGTGGAAGAGATTTGCTAAATTTGGGGGCTATGAGTGGGGTTATTTGAGGAGGTAAGGACAGAAGAAGAATAAAGTGATGATAGTTCTTTAGAGGAAGGTTTAGAAGTTATTATTAAGTGAGGAAAACTAAAAAGGGAGAAATGTTATTAGAAGAAAACTAGAAGGGTTACTGTGTAGTTGGTGAATCAGTTATTAACCAACCTCATGAGACCAGATTTGCTGCCGTCAGCAGTTCATGGCAGAGGTCCTAGGATGTCAAAGGCTTTCCTCGGTCGCATTTCTTCAGTCCTTTCCAAGACTCACAAGCATCAAACTTACAGATAATCTAAGTTATGGACTTCCGAAGGTTATGCTGAAGTGCCCTCTGGATTTTCTCTATTTTTGCTTTGAAACTCGAGAAATATTAAGTATTTGTTCGCCTGAGTTGATGCCATTCCGTACATAAAAAAGGATTAAGAACTGAAGGGAAACAAGGTATCCAAAGCATGATAAAGTATGCTGTTCAAAAATTGGAAACATACTTTTTCAATTTATTTCGAGAAGATTGTAAAGATCCTTTGAAGATGGCTGATTGTCAGGCATCAAACTCAGCGAGTTCTTAGCTGGCCATGGTAAATTAATGGTTACCAGAGGCTCTTGAACACTACAGAAGAGATCATTTTTAACTTTTGACATATTAGGTCGATATCTGGCATCTTTAAAATGTTAGGCAGTTCATAATTCATGAGTGTAGTGCCACTCACATTGTGATCAATAGTGAGCAATTTGAGTGCTTGAAAGAGCCTTACTTGCGGGATACGAAATGCAGCATTAGTGGGTATGACATTTTATGTACATTATTCAGTTATGTAAAATAATGCGTTTTGCAGTAACGTAATATATATTTCAGCTTTCACAATGCGTAATAAAAATTTACCGTTACTTGCTATCTAATATGTTTCACTATCTACATTGCTTTCGCACCCCAGCTGCATTTACTAGCAAACATAAAAGCATTGGCCTAACGCGCATTATTATTGCTCATTTACTTCCATTTATCCTTTGTTTATGTAGTTTCTCTCAGTACCTGGGATTATTCACATTAGCGGATGTTACTTCACGTTAGAAGCCTATTATTTCATTTGTCTGGATAGAAATAACAACAGAGGATACTGAAATCGCATATATCTTGAACGAAGAGGTATACCGTAACCATTTCAACACTACGGCATTTGTTTCTTCTAAGGCTGGAATAGGCCATATAACTACAGATGGCCTAATATAACAGGGGGACAGGAAAGTAATGTCGCTTCTGCGCATGTCGATATTTGATTGTCATTTGTCAGCTCATTGCGTATCTCGAAGGCGTGCCAAAGTCATTTTAAAGTTACTGTGACTTGCTCCCTTCTAAATAATTCAATATTTAAATTTTTTTGGGCAGTTTGGGATGAAAGAACCAGCCAAATACCAGAACAGCGTATCCGGCATTGCATGCTTTTTGAGTTTTGCAAAGGTAGTAACGCAACAGTTGCGACCAAAAACATTTGCGCTGTTTATCCACATGCATTAGACGGTTTTCCAAGTTCAAATCCCGTAATTTTGATCTCTCTGACTCCTATCGGTAAGGAAGACCAACAACAACATTAGACAACGACATGCTAAGGGCAGAAGTAGAAGCAAATCCATGTCAAACAATCGAGGAATTGTCAAACACCCTTAACCAACGTTGGTCGACCATCCAAAAATATTTAAAGCAGATTGGAAAAATAAGCAGAGCAGGTGTTTTGGTCCCCCATAATCTGTCCGAAGACAGCAAAGCCAACCGATCTATCACATACAACGCATTGCTTCAACGGCACCATACAGAACCGTTGTTTGATCGTTTGATTACGGGAGATGGAAAATGGGTTCCATATGATAATCCAAAGCGCAAAAGGCAGTGGCTCTCTCCAAATGAATCATGCGAAGCCGGGTTTACATCCCAAAAAGGTGCTTCTGTGTGTGTGGTGGAGTATTTGCGGAATTGTTCATTTTGAATTGCTAAAGTCTGGACAAACTGTCCATGCAGACCTTTTCGTGAACAACTCGATCGAGTGTACCAATCTTTAATCGAAAAATATCCGGCGATAGTCAATGCAAGACTACACTGTGCAAGACGAACACTGGAAAAAATTAATGAATTGGGGTGGGAGGTACTGCTGTACCTACCATGCTCTCCCGATATCGCTCGCACCCTTGGATTTCCATTTATTCAGATCCCTACAACATTTTCTTAGAAATTTTTTCAAAAAATTTGAAAATTTGGATGATGCTCAAAATGCCATCTCGAGATATTTTAGTCAAAAAACAGTTGATTTTTATCTGTTCGGTATTGAAAATCTGCATACTAGATAGCAAAAGTTTGTTGATAACGAGGGTATTATAGTATCGATTAAAAATCAAAATTTATTCGTTTGAATTTAATGTAAGAAAGCGACATTACTTTCCGGTCCTCCTATTACTTGCGCACGTTTCTGGGACATCCTGCTAAAAAAAGTAATAATGATAGTCGAGCCTACCTACACAGAGAGTTTTTTTATGATTTGTATTGAACTAAATCAAGTCACAACATCTAAAAAGTGTTTAAAAAATGTCTTTCAGGTCGGCTAATTAGCTGATGACTTAACCTTAATTTCAGTTCCTGAAACCTTTATAGGGCTATCACTTTCTTTCTCTCCTCATTGTAAATTTTAATTACTCTTCTTGCGTCATAATAGCACAAATGAAACTTGGCACGTTCTCGTTTAGTAAATCATGATTCGTCTCTTACTAAAAGTCGTTGCAAGATTTTGATATGTATAAAAAGCTAAGCTTTTAGTCCAAGGATGAGTTTTTACTTCTTATGTTTTACAGGCGAAGTTTGATATCATGCCGTAGAACTAGTTGGAAATGAAAGCAAAAGCAGTTTAACCTGTCATTATGAAATTCATTAATCATGACCCACACTCTATTAATTTTCTTTAAAGTGTCAATATTTTTATTATTTAATAGCTCCAGACGTTTCTAACCAAACTGCATAAAAGATTAATATATCTAATTCCACGGTAGAGAAAACAATAATTTAAAAATGCTTAAAGTTAAAATAAGAAGATAGTTTCTGTAGCATTTTTACATTAAAAATGTATTAAGGTCAAATATAATTTCACATTTTGAAATTGTGATTGTTTTGAATAATTAAACGAATGCTATTAAGAAGAAAAAATAAATAAAATCTGAATGCCTCAGATTTTATATTACGCCCAAAGGGACGTTTTTTCATTTACATTCACACACACACTTTGAGAGCATTTGGACTAACATTCCTTTGGGCTAAAAATATTTAAAAACAGCCAATCTTTGGAATTTCCGATAGACAGCCTCGCGAGCTGGAGACAATTTTTTTCCGTCCGTACACTGTTTCCATTGCTCACTTTGAAATTGTTGAGTGTGTAAATCAAAAATTCGTTTAATTGTCAGAAAATTTGATATACAGAATTAAATACTGAAAAACAGCATATCTTTAGAATTTCCGATAGATGCTGGGGATAAAAATGTTTTTTTTTCGTGCAGTGTTGCCATAGCTTTCTTTTAAACCATTGAGTTTTTTATTCAAAAATTCGTTTTTATTCAAAAGTTTTAGAAAATGTGAAATACACAAATAAATCATATCCGAAATTCAAAATTCGGGCTTCTATATCTTCATATTTGGGTGGAGGACTACGTTATTCAAAAGCTGATGGCTGTAGGTATCGTTGTTATTTCATAATGAGAAAAACATGCATACATTCATGCAGATTCTTCATTATTTAATTTCTTTAAATGTAATACAGGGCGATAATATCTGGCGGCAACAATTTAAAAAATGATTTGCCGTTTTCAGACTAATAGCCCTTCCGGTCTACCGCCCCTTTGGGCTAATAAATAATAAAGCAACAATGAATAGTTTCATTTAAAGCAATAAAAATAATTACATTTAATTGCTTTCGTTACATAGGCTTAAATTTATATAATCTAAAGCAGAGAGCAATCGAATGCTTTATCATAAGAATGGTTTAATCTGATATATATCTAAACTATATAATTTAAGGCATTTTCGCATATTTAACAGTTTTATTAGCATCTATATAATTTAAATGATAATTTAATCTATATAACAGCTGACGTGCCGACGTAGTCAGGCCTTATATAAAGGGAAGAGGCTTTATGTAGGCTAATGGAGGAAACATTTCTAAACTTCAGGCAGTCAGTGATTATTACCCTCTTACTTTGGTTCAAGATGATTTGTGCAAAATTTTATCAAGCTGGAATAAAGCCATAAAACTAACAAGGTGTCATGTAACCATTTTAGTAAGAGTACTTGTTTTGTTATCGATTGTGTCTTTTTTCGGAAATAGGCCTTCAGAAAATCACCGTCTACTTCGGCCGATTTCTTTACCTTTTTCGGAGAATTGCCAAAACCTGACAGAGAGCGCATTTAAATTCTGCTTAAAACCTTCTGCATTGTTCTAGAAAGATCTACACTGTTTTAAAGAGTAAACTACAAAGGCAGCATCTAGCGGTTTTGTTAAGCACTAATAGCGGTAACGCAACAACGACGACGTGAGCATAAGATGGGTGGCGTAGTTTCCAAATTAGAACTGTGAAGAAATATTAATATTTATTTTTCTAAACAAATTATAAATTCCTTGTTTCACGTATAGGACTTCCACTGACAGCTGGAACGCAACAACTGCGACGTGAGCGCAACTTTCTGTTATAAACGCTCTGCGTGTAGACCCCCTTGGTTGTTTTTTTGAAATCTTATATAAACAATGATCTCTCTCTTGTTTTGAAGGTCAAGTGCGGAAAATTTGATCAAGATCGAAATAAAACTGTAGATTTTTATGAATTACACGCTCACAAACAAACAAACAGTCACTCTTCTTTATATATATACAAAATTTAGAAAAGTTTCCGAAACTCCTACATGAACATGAAAGAACAACAAGTATAAAATTAGCACCTAGTGCTGAGAACTCTAACTACTTTTTATATGTATTTATCTTTTCTATTCCAATTGTAAAATATTTTTTGCGAAATTCATGAAAATAAGGAATAGGTTAAGGGTTATAGTTCTTACAGATCCTTTGAAAATTCTGTTTTAATTTTTAATTTCCCAAATATCTATATATATATACTTATATAATTACATATATATACTTTGTCAAAGTATTTAAACACACTTAAAACACATTTCAATTATTGAAACAAATTTTGTGGTTTTATGTTCTAAAAGTTTCCAACATGTTCTAAAACATTATTTTTTATACGTTATTTCTAATATGTGAAACTTTTGACCCTAAATAATAATGTATTTAATTTCATTCTAAATACCGTTATTCAGTTATCAATATGTTCAACAAGCATTTAAAACGAACCGCCTTTAAACGTATTCGATATTGTAATATTTGCTCTAACGTATTATAAGAAGGAAATTTGACAAATTGTGCGTCATAGTGCTGCTGAAGGTGTTTTTACTTGTCCATCACTTCCGCATTATGTCGTGTATTACATTATTTACATTAATGTCGTGTATTAAAATTAGACAGTTTATAACAATCCAAGCAAATATATACAAGGGCATTCACTAATCCGTGTACAGACTTTTGACAGGGATAAGTTAATCAAAAACGAATGAGGATCAAAATGCATAATGAGCACCACCATCGTAACGTGATATAAAGTGGTGTTAGGGAACTGGTAAAATGTTCATGCATGAAAATGATCGTCCGCAGAGGTAGTGGATGGTGGTGGTGGTAATGAATTTAATGGCACACAACCTGGACAGGTTATTAGTGCAAAATACAAGCTACATCCAAAGCAGTACATTAATTACATACAATCACAATTTCATAGCAACAGCAGACTTATAAAATCAAAAGAAGCAATAAAATGCTGAAAGTTGGGATGAAGTTACTTATAATTTAGATAACGTTATAAGAGGTGCAACAAGTGTAAAATTATAAAATTAGGAGACATTAAAATATACAACAGTAAAATACAGAGAAATAACTTCAAATTAAATGATGAAACCCAGTTTCCTTCAAATACTGAAATAAATTAGCATTGGCCTCTTTCCCGATTAATCGTCAGAGTCACTGAAACACTTTAATCCAAATTAGTTAAAATGCTGGCATTCAATTAAAAATGGCGCACTGCCATAGAACTATCACAGTGGAAACAAACAGGTATACTGTCGGCCTTTAACCGATACCTATGTGTGACTCGAGAATGACTAATAAGAAGACGAGTTAAAACAAATACCTCCCTTCGGTTTCTAATCAATTACCAGTACTCTATTACAGGTTTAACATTTTTAAGCTTATTATTGACCTCAGAATCCCATCATAGCTGCCACTTATAAAGACGTTTCCCTCGATGGTCTTGTACAGACTATTCCATAACAGCTGCCATTTATAAAGACGTTTTCCTTGATGGTCTTTCTCCTTGATGATCCATAAGTGGAACATGTTGGCTGCACAGATCAACTGCAGATTTAGCTGTGGTATCTCCGAGCTCATTTCCTTTGATTCCCAACATGACCGAGAACCCAGCAGTACAGAACTTGTATCCTCGCATCTGTAGGTTTAGATTTAGCTTTAAAACCTCAACATCTACAGGAATTCGAATGTTGGAAAAACTTTCTAAAGCTTTCCACGCGCTGTAGGAGTCTGTATAAGCTATGAACTTTCTTTGACACAGCTTCGAAATAAATAGAATAGCATAATATGCAGCAGTCAGTTCAGATGTCAAGACTGAACAAGCGTAGTGCAAGGGCTTCCCTTCCATATGGTCATTTATTATAATCGCTGCTCCAACGTGACTGGTTGTTTTTGACGCATCTGTGTATATGGGAACATGGGTGCTATATTTATCTCTGTGCTCAAAGAAAAGCTGCTTGTGTATTTAATTTTCTAAACAAATTCTAAATTTCTTGCTTCGCGTATAGGCCTTCCACTGATAGCTGAAACGCAACAACTGCGACGCGAGCGCAGTTGATCTAGCTACGATCTAGCTTCTTTTTCTTTTGTTGTAAAAGTGGAAGACTTCCAAAATTTGGATCTGTGCACACTACCATTACGGGATTTCAAAATGCTGCTCTGCTTGGGCGGAAACATCAGACATAAAATGCTCTTCAATCAAAGAGCGAGCTTTTAGTGAAAAAGAAGGCGCACAAGATGGTCGTGTTTCAAATACGAGGTCCCATATGTCATCAAGTAGGCATACCTTAAAAGGATGGTCAGGTTGAGACAGTGAATTAAAATAAGCTGCAGTCTTTGTTAATAACAATGAATATAAAGGCTGTGGACTGAAGATGTTCTTAATGCTCCAGAAAAAACCCACAGTGCCTGATGATGAATTGGATCTAGTTTTAACAAAACTGAAAGCCGTGCAGATCCGTAAGCAACTGAGCTGTAGTCCAGTCTAGACCTGACAAGAGCTCTGTATACACGAAGTAATGAGAAACGCTCTGCGCCCAAGGACATGTTCGCCAAGGCTTTTAAAAGATTTAATATTATGACACACTTCTTCCTCAGATATAGAACTTGAGACAGGAAGTCTATTTTCAGTCGAACATCACTCCTAAAAACTTTATTTTAGGTTCAAGTGAAATCATTGATTCATGAAGATGCAACTCAGATTCAGGATAGAAACGTAGCTTCCTACACAAGTGTACACAAATAGCATTTTGTTGTTTCGAAAACAAAAATCGTTGTTTGTATGAGCAGTCCTGAATCCTCTTCAGAGCAATCTGCAGTTGCCTCTGTATATGCCTCATAGCTGACCTATGACAGCTTATCTGCAGATCATCAACATCTAACGGTCCTAAAACCGCGGGAAGAAATTACCTTAAGACAGAGTTGATTTTTAAACTGAACAGAGTACCCCTGAGCGCACAGCCTCGAGGCACACCCTCTTCTAACAAGACATCTGATAAGACAGCAGCGCCAATCATGACTTAAAAAGTCATTGCCCTCAAAAACGTTTTAATGAAAATGGGCAGGTTGCCGCGCAAGACTGTCCTGAAGATCACGAATTCTACCATATCTCCATGCCTTATCGTAAATTTTCTCTGGATCAAAAAAGACAAAGACAAGAAGGTTTCTTATGACAAAGGCTTTACGAATGGATGTTTCCAAAAGGAGCATGTTATCCATCTGGATGAATTGTACACAGAGGGTTGCTTCTGCTCAGTGGTATTTGCAGAAGGAATCTAAAGGGCTCTTTTTTTTCAGCTTCCGCCTTAGACACATGCGAGATATACTTCACCAAGGAAGTTTGCTACAATGCGGAAAACTCGCAGATATAGACGGTAAAGAACCTCTATGCTATACCAATATATACAGTTTAACACTGGCATGCTGCCAATATTTGGTGTGGCATGCCAGTGTTTGGTGGACCACTTAATAAGACTGTATTTCTTGCCTGTTCGTTTGAACGGACGGTGTTATAAGGTATTTTTGGAGGAATTTTTGCACAAAATATTGAATGACCAACGGATCCAGCAGTCGCTGTGTCATGATATGCGGATGAAGCATGATGCAGCCCCAATGCATTTCAGCCGGGACATTCGCGATCACTTAAACGCGACATTTGAACAAGAATGGTGTTTAGGCCACATTTTCAAAAACTGGATGACAAACACAGGCAGATGCAATTTAACTGGCTCGAGCTATATGGCGAGAGTAGAAAAAGATTATTTGTTGCCTCGGTGATCATCTGTTGCCTTGGTGATCATGCGTTGCCTTGGTGATCTTCTTTTAGTTTTTACTCTTCTTTTTTATTTTAATAAATATGTTTTCATGAATACAGTCGGCTTGAAATTTTACTTATTTACATACGATCTACATTATATAAATGGCTTAGGCGTGGTGGTTCCAATCATAGGCCTTGACGATCGTCGCACCTGTCTTCCCTGGATATTTATTTCTTTCTGACGGCACAGGAAAAGTCTGGTGCACGATACGCCATGAACAGTAAGGAGGATGTTATCTACGCATCTGCTTAGCTGCCGTCCGAGGGACGTCCTGAATTTTCAAATGTCGGTGGTTCCGTGCAGCACATTTATCAGGCTTGTGCTGCAACTGGTAAATAAAACTTTAAGCACATTCATTGACTTTTCTTAATATCGCAATTGTTCTCTGCACTTTTGCACATAACGAAAGCACTTCCGTCTCTGTGCTCAAACGTATTAGTTATGCAGTTATCTGTACAGTTAATCTGTTCTCTGTTCAGCAGTTCTCTGTACTGCTGACTAATTCTGATTTGCTTTGAGTAAGCTACCTTTCCCAGAAGTATTTACTTGCCGTCACTTAATAGATGTTCTAGGAAGTCGCGGATTTCAGCATCATCATCAGTATGTTTGCCTCTCTATCGAAAGAAAAATTATGGAAATCCGCAATTTTTCAGTTTTTCTCTCATACGGGGCATAAATAACAAGAAAAGAAAAGAATGATTTTAAAAACAAATTTCTTAACGATATTAAAATAACTTCACTCTGACAGGCATTAAAATAGTCATGAATCCAATCTGAGAATTTATTTCGCGAGCACCAGTAACTTCTGAAAACATTGGTACGCGAGATGTCAGTAAGAACCCAAACATGGAAATTCTTTTGTTAAAGAACAAACAGGAGCCATATTTACTAATAAAAGAAACACTAGATAAACTCTATTTCAGCTAAAGCAAATACCATTTATAAAAGCCTTCAATGCTCACTTCAAAATCACGGTTTCAAATGGCTATAAATATGTGGCCCCTAATTCCACGAATTTATTCGGATCGAAAGTGCATTCGTATCCCAAATTATTTTCCCTTTTCCTCGAAACCTTAGAATAGCATTCTTGTGCACACTTGTATTGAATACAATCCACTCTGTTTGCAGGAATATATACACACTCAAGCATTTTCCTCACACTCATATTGTTCCTTTTGCCGCTTGTCAGTTCATTAATTCGGAAAATCTTCGAATGCAGGACTTCAAAAGATAACAGTATCGCACGCGTATCTTTCAGGTTTCTTTGTGACGAAAGGGGTGCGCGTTATACTGCGAATATGCCTAAAAATTATAAAATGTAGTTTCAAATTATAGATGCGCGTTATATGCGGGTGTACGTTATACGCCGAAATATGTGGTATATCGATTTTCCTATTAAACTTCCTTGCTTTCTCAACAATTTAACTTACAAATATTTTTTTAGTTAAATAGTAATCCTTCAGCTTTCGCAACTATCCTTACAGCATTCAATCTGACTGGTGTAAACAGATTGTTCAGTCCAACTTCGTATTCGTCCTAAATATTTGTCTTTGCACTTGAATGATACCGCATTTTAGGCCACTCATTTCCCTGCCAGAGTTCGTGGGAGGTTCTTTATTAAGGTTAAAAAGTCAAGGACTTGAGAGCACAACAATAATGGGTTCAAGAAGTACGGTATCAGGCGCAAGCATTTATCATTTTTTGAAATGCTTAACGTGTTTGTGTTGTGAACTAGTTAATTGAAGTTAATAGATGAACGTGAATAATGTAAAATTCTAGATCAGATGCATATTTACTTTCAGCAGAAGTAGCTGAAATTCTGTTTTACGATGCGAAGTAATTCTTTGAAGAGAGCTTGAGTGCTTTTTTTTCCTTAAAATACCTCAGTTCCTTTCGATTTGCAACATTTTCGTGCTCCTTTTATTTCTTGAGAATTTCATAATTTTAGCTTTGACTGCAACCCAAAATTCTCCTTTTTACTATTAACCTTAACGGCAACATTTTTAAACTTCCCGGTATGTTTCCGCTACGTAGACGATACTTTTACACTGTTTGACGGTAGTAAAGATGATTTAAACGAAGTTCTCTCAACAATGAATTCCATTGGCCCTGCTATTCAGTCCACTTTTGAACTTGAGATATGCAATTCTCTTCCATTCCTAGACATTTTGGTCACACGTAACACATCCAACTTCTTAATACTACGGCTTACCGTAAACCTTCATCGATTTGCCTTCCACCACACTTCAAATCATATTATAAGCCTAAACAAAAGTTAACTTCATTTTATTCCTAGATTTTCCGTGCACTTCAAGTTTGCTCCTCCAAAGTGGCTCTTGATCAAGAACTAAACTATTCAAAAGCAGTAGCTATTGACAGGGGCGTTTCACCCAGCATTGTTAATTAAGCAGTTAAAAAATTCTCATCTCAACACACCAAAAGGCACACTCTTGTTTTAGAAGATTATAAAAATTCTGTTGTCACTCCTTTTTTTTCCATCAATTAGCTATAAAATTGCACGTGTTTTACAGAAATTTAACTTTCAGGTCGTTTATTCTCCCTTCGATAAAATCCGAGTTTCATACTCAAGAACCCAATTCCGGATATGAATTCCTGGGGTATTTACAGGATTCCTTGCCAGTGTGGTTTACTTTACATTTGTCAAACTAAGAGAGCCTTGAAATTTGGCGTTAAGGAACATGAGGCATGTGTTAGAAAAAAGGAAACAGAGAAGTCCTCTGTTGCCCAGTAGTGTTGGTCCCAAAATCACACTTTCAATTTTTCTGAAGCCAAAATTATTCAAAAAATACCTTCCGTTGGTGAATTAGATTTCCTAGAGGCGTTTCAGATTCAAAAAAATCTTTTCGCTCTAGTTAACAACCCTAATTCCAATCCATCTTTACCTTCAGCCTTTGAGGAAATTATGTTCTAGTTCTAGTTTCATTAATAGGTGGCGCCAGTAGCTTAACTACTGTCCAGCGATTCTTATCTTATCTTATCATTATATCTTATCTCGTTTATTCGCGTTTTGGCAGCTGAGGGTGATGGTTCGGTAAAACCATCTAAACTAGTCCTGTGAAAATTTACAAATATAGCGCTGATTCTTGTTGTTTGACTTCAAAATTAATACTTGTTCGGCGTGTTATTCTATCTTACTTTTTCAATAGTTTTAATACTTCTTCATTAAGGCAGATTCATTTCAAAGGTAACTAAGCTGAATTATTTTTATAATTTCGTACGTTTTTAGTATTGGATGTATTTTTAAAACTGTATTTTTTAAAATTATTTGAATAAGCCAAGTGCTCATTGGTAAAAAGCCATGCGCAAGCGATGAATGTATGACGGCAGGGGGCGTTGGGATGTTTAGCCGAAGCCAAATATTCTAATTTAACTAATTAGACTAATAATCATAGGAAAAAATATTTTTCATTAAAAGTTTTAATTGAAGGAAAATATGAAATTTTTATTTAATGAAAACTAAATTTAAGAATATTTGTTAAAGGGACGATTGAAGCAAAATCTGAAATTTTTATTTAATGAAAACTAAATTTAAGAATGCAATTTTTAATAACACACATATATTTGTTAAAGGGACAATTGAAGCAAAATCTGAAATTTTTATTTAATGAAAACTAAATTTAAGAATGCAATTTTTAATAACACCATGTATTTGTTAAAGGGACAATTGAAGCAATACTAAAATTTTTATTTAATGAAAACTAAATTTAAAAATGCAATTTTTAATAACACACATGTATTTGTTAAAGGGACAATTGAAGCAGTATCTGAAATTTTTATGTAATGAAAACTAAATTTAAGAATGCAATTTTAATAACACACATACATTTGTTAAAAGGATACAAATCAAATTTAGCAAAAGAAGTATATAATTAAAATGATTTAAACTTGAGACTTTTATAATTCGATAACAAAAATAGAGCAGCAGTTCGGTTGTTTTACACTCTTCCAGAATTGTTTTAAATCAAAACAGGTGTAGAGGGAAATAGAATTACTTCAAGAATTAACAGGAATTACTAAATTCTTCCGAAAATTACTAAGTTACTTTCCAGAAATTGCAAATTACTATCCAGAAAATTACTGAAGGCCATTTCGAGAAAATACGGGTTACCTAAAGATGGCTCTGAGTGTCACGTTTTGCGAGCACTGAAACTGCAGCAATTTGCGTTCTTGTTTTAATGTTGTTGTGTTGTGACTTGTCTGACAACACATCAGAACAAGCCCACGAAATTCACCTCTTGCACTCCTTGCCACGAAATTCATCGTGGCAAGGAGTGGAGGAGAGCGCCTGTCGTTGGCAACAGTCTCGAGCAACATACTGGTAACACTACGACTTCGCTTAGTTCCGCCCCCAGTTTTAATAGGAGCAACCCTGGGAGAACGGGTCTCATGGTCTCCTATTCCTCTTGCCTTACCACCAACCTCTGGAGAGTACCTTTTGCTCGCCGTATATTGATAATACCCTCATGCCGCACAGATACTATACATTTATAAACATACATGCTTTTTCCGAGATTCGAACCTGAGTCCTTCAGTACCGCAACAGGCTCCCTAACCGCTATACCGTCTAGGCAGCCTCTGGTTTTAATAACAGCTCCTACTGCAGATCAGTAAAACTAACCTTTCCAAAGATTTGAGTTAAAACTTTTAAGATTCTTTGCATTTGAATTCGAAAGCTTCGAATGACCAAGAAAAAAAGTGCAACTATTTGAGTTTCAAAATCCCAAATCTTTTTCTAAGCTCGATTCCTACCCATTTAACTGAAAACAGAATTCATTAAAAAAAAAACTAAACATGGTTTACTGTATTCATTTAGAAGAAAACAACAATTAATACTTGTTCGGCGTGTTATTCTATCTTAATGGTATATTGTATTTTAAGTAAGACAGTTGTGATTTCTGATCAGTAAAATTGATAAAATTTTTATTAGTAAAGTAATTTGAAGCATTTTGAAATTTATGTATTTTAATATTACATTTGATTTTAAAGATTTGAATACCTTTTGATTAAAAAATGCACTATTGTACAGAGGCTGTTCGCACAGTTTTTAGACGATGTATATTGTATTCACAAAACTAAATTACATAAAATTCTTGTGATTTAAATGTTCTATTTGACATCCCTTATTCTGAACTATCTTTCGACACCGCAATTTCCAGGATAATAATGCCTTTTGAAGTGTCAGAAGAGGTATTCTATCCCATTCCTCCCGAACAGCTTTCCAGAGTCCTGTTAGGGTTTGGGGACAACGTTTGGATAAAGCAGTTTTTAAAAGTCCGAAAGCACAAAAATCCATAGGTGACACATCGGGAGATTTAGTAGGGATATTAGCGAAGGGTATGGCCTCGATACCAGTTTTTTGTTCCATTTATTTTAGGAAATTTACAGTTGATTTTGATGCGTGACTGTTAGCTTTTTCCTGATGGAGTCTCACAGATGGATGGCACTGTGGGTAAAGCGATGGTATTTCATTCAGAAAAATTGGCGATAAAATATGTTCCCGATAGTATTTGCAGTTAATCTTGACATTTTTTGCACTCTCTTTATTTTTAACTTGCTATTATAAGAAAAACCAGCAACAATCATGAATCCCTTAGAAAAACTTTCTTTCGATTCTTTGAACCGTGTACTTAAATTTTTTTCTCCCCTTTTATGATAATAAATGGCTCTTTTTTTGTTACAATCATTTAAATACACCCATGCTTCATCTATTGTGACAATTCTTTTCCATTTTTCTTCGGATAAGTATTTCTCATATAGAATTCTGCAGCGTGTCCTGCGTCGAGCGATATGCTTTGGAAGAAGACGATGCACATTGCGTTTTTTCGCTTTCTCAAGATTTAAATCAACGTTTATCATTTTGTTTCCAGTGGACACCGAGCATTTTAATGATTTTGCAACTGTCCTTTGACTAGGGGGATTTTCTTTTAACATTAAACAAGGTACCTTTGCAATAGTCGAAGATGTCCGTTTTTTCCTTGGATACTTGTTTGGAATTTTTGTCCCACTCGAGACTCCAATTGGACGTTTTTTTCCTTTCTTGTCGATGATATTACCTATCGACGCTTTAGATATCATAAAACTACGACTCTCACATCGTTTTTGGATAACGGAGTATGCATATTCCTCTACGGAAAGAGCGTCAGTGTAGCCTTCGAACCAGGGCTTTGTTAAATTCGCCATTTTGAATAAAAAACAAAACTTTCAAGCCACAGACGATAATTTTGACTTTTAAAAACATAGTTCAATTGCAATTACTTCTTTTATTACTGCTTACCAAAATCGTCTAAAAAATAGGCGAACAGCCTCTGTATCGAAGAAATATAATCGCATATCAAAAATGAAATAAACAGAGCTTGATCAGAACTAAAATCATTATTAAAGTTACATTTTAAATAGCCCCTTCATCGGTATAATGGTTAGTACTGCACGCTGTCGTATTGTTGGGCCCTGGTTCAAATCTCGTAGAAGTTTCAGAGGTTCGTATGTGTATAGTGTCTTTGCGGCATAGGGGGACTAAAAACACACAGCAAGCCGAAGTTACTCTGGAGTGGCTTGGAGTTAGAGGATGATTGGTAAACGACTAGTCTCCCAGAGGATTCTCCTTTAAAACTGGGATGAAACTGGGCGAAATGAAAATGTCACCATAAGATGCCCAGGCCGATGTCAGCCGCAGTTCTGCTTTTCTTGCTGCGATACAATTCGTAGATTTGATCTAATGTTACAATCAGATAAGCAATATAAATCACAACTACATTTTAAATCCATTTTCGTGAACTTTACTTATATTTTAAAATTTTTTTGACATAAAAGTTTGACAATTCAAACTGTACTTGGTGATCTTTTAAATGCAGTTTTCTTAATTTTGTTTTTTTGAAATAATTTCAATTCCAATCCGTACTATTCAACAAAAATTATACGTTTTATTTTATAAATCTGTCTTGTCTTTCATCTATTTTATTCAATAGGTGGTGTACAGCATGCTGTATTACTGAAGGCGATGAATTCGATAATAGAATAATTTATAGCTATAAATAAGACATTGTGTGTTTTATTCTTTCATATTCTTTAACCTTTTCATTTGAAGTTTAAGTCAAATGCAAGCTGAATTTTATTACTATCAAATGAAAGGTATCAGTTCTGTTTTATGATTCTCATTTAATTGATTTTAAAAACGACAATAATATGAAGTTTGAAGCTCTATTTTGAAGCCAATAATTTGATATATTTGACAAAGATATGCGTACGTTTTCCTCTGTTTCCTTTCTTTAAATTCCACTGAAATTATTATTATAGGGATTATTTTCAGTTTATTTAAGTTTCTATTATTGTCCTTTTTACTTCCTTGTACGAAGTAAAAAGAAAATATTGTAATCGCGTAAAATTTCGGGTATCATATTTCAACTAAAAGATTCATTTTGACCGCTATCGAATGCAATTTAAAGATGATTTTGTCTGACATTTGTACGTAAGGACAGAATAAATCACTCTTTTCCCCCAAAACAATTATAAAACCAATTTAAAATGACTTATGAAGAGAATTTTTCATGGCGTCTATGCGTAAGTACGTACGTACGTGTATATGTATGTGCCTCTTATAACTCAAAAACGAGTAGTCTCAGAACGTTGAAATTTTATATATATAGGACTGCTATAACATGTAGATGTGCATCTCCTATTCTGGGTGCAATCGGCCGCAAAAAACGTTATAAATATATGTATATATATATATATATATCCACTCTGTTACTCGGCTCAGTGAGCTCAGTTTTTTTATTCTTATATGTTGGCAAATTGTCCTTTTTTTGCTTAAAAATGATTGAATTATCTTGTTGTTATCTTCCGGTTACGTTTTTTACGCCTTTAGTAAATCTGCATGCAAGATTTGTAGAGTTATCAACAATTTAAAAGTTGTTTAAGTGTGGCTAAACCTCATTTTTTAGCCATAGCAGCCATATTTGTTTACATTTGAAACTTAGCACAATAGTGGGTTTGTTGCCAATCGAGAGGAACTAAGCTTCACAACAAAGATAACGCCTTATTTTATTACTGCGAATTAAATCATGCTTAATCCATTCTCGAATTTATTCGAGGAAGTAAGTGTTTAAGATTTACTTCGCAATTTTTAATATAGGTATTTTGAGTTTTTATGTATTTTTGCCTTGTCGCGAAGTGAGAACTGAATTAATTGAATGAGAAGTACTGAATCGTCTGTGAAAAACTGTTTCTTTTTTTGTTTGTTTAATTTCTTTTATACGTCGTTTTAGATTTATTATAGAATTTGAATAGAACATGTGGCAACGATTAGATAATTCTTCATATAATATAATTTTTTGTGCATTCTGAGTTATAAAATGAATGAGATGTAACGCTGTTAAGTAAACCTAGCGCCAGAGTGTCGCTATGGTAAACAAATGAGTGAATTTTAAAGAGTGCCTTTATTCTATTGTGGTTTATGCGCTATCCACGAAGTAGATTAAATTCAATCCAGTAAGTTTAAATGAAATGCACGAAACAATGCATATAATTTAATATTTCATTCAAAGAAGTCCGTTCAGATTTTTTAATAACATCTAAAAATCATCAGCGAAAGTTCATAGCCTTGAAAGCAAAGTAGTGAGGAAATGGAAAATAAACAAAGATATAGAGAATTGTTTATTTTAGTCAGATTCTGTGGTTACAAGGAAAAATTCTTCAAAAACTTTGTTATGTGGGACAAGGTGAAACGTAGCAAATGGCTAATACTCCAGACAGTTGAAGACGGCTCAGCAATTAAAAACTTATTATCATGCAAAAATCATATACCATACTCGCGTAATCCAATTCGCCTGTAATAAATTACAAAACCGCTTTATTTATGACTGCAAGATGCAAATTCGTAGATTCACTTGCAATATTTAGTTGTTGTTTCTTAAGTGCAAGCTTTAAAACCTGTAATTTTAAGAATGGTAATCAATCTTTTTTCCTCTAGAAGATGTCAAGATTGCTCTACCAAGCAACCACGAGACAGTAAAACTCAAAAAAAGATCTGATGAAAACAAAGTATGTATAGAAAACGAAGCGGCGTTATCTGCCTTGGCTTGCTGCCTCTTGTTGGATGAGGCTAATTTCTGAGAATTCTGCACCATTTGCTAAATATTCTGTTTGTTTTTCAGGGTCAAATTTTTTTGCTGTGAGATTTATTTTTCCTAGAGTTCCTAGGGAAATTCAAAAGCAAAAATCGTCTTGGAATTAATAAGTCTTACAAATACATTGATAACGTTAATTATGCTGATATTATCTTTTTCTGACAGTAATAGTTTTTCTCCCGTAATCTTCTTTAAAGAAAATATTTCATAACAGATAACATCTGAAATAATATCAGTAGACCAATAAATCAAAATTAAGTTTATACGGAATGGGTTTACTTCAAAACTAAAGTCTGGTTCCGTGTAGATATTTTTGGTTTATTTGATTACGGCAAAGCACTCAGGGTTATCTGACAAAAGGGAGGGATGCCTTCGTGGAGGACGTTTTAAGCAAAACCGGATCTTATACACTTAACACATGAGGAAAATCATAAAACCACTACACTTATACACTTACACATTAGAAAAACCGCTGCCCATGTAGTAAGTCCGTTCGCCGGGATTCGAACCTTGTAATAAACTACTAGTGTTCAGGACTTTTACCGCTTGGCTGCTGGAGAGAGAGAGAGTCAGGTGAATTAACGCGGTGTCTAAAACTTCCAATGAAAGTAACTACGAACTCAGAAGGCGATTTAAATAGAACTTAACCGCTTATACATGATTTCTCTTATTAACTTGTAGAGACATTAGGTTATTTCGAAGCATCCGACATGAAAAATGAGCAACGCGTTCGCCGGGAATCGAACCACGGACCTCTCGGTTACGCGTCGAGCATGCAGACCACTACACCACGAAGGCATGCGAAGAAGGCGGGAGAAATACCTTATATACTCCCCCTTTTAAAGGGCGGCTGGGGTTTGGGGGACCTAATCGCCAAATCGCGGTGGTGGAGAATCATCATCCACCACCTTTTTAGTTCGGGCGCCAGTGTAGAGACATTAGATTATTACGAAGCAGGAGAGGTGAAAAATAAGCAACGCCTTCGCCGAGAATCGAACCACGGACCTCTCGGTCGCGCGTCGAGCATGCAGACCACTACACCACGAAGGCATGCGAAGAAAGCGGGAGAAATTTCTTATAAACTTAACAATCCACTATGGCTTGCAGGATTTCATAAAATATAAACGTCATAGTAAAACTTGAGTGATTGAGGTATACAATTCATAGTTCAAAGTTCTATCATGAGCTCAGGTCGTCTAATCATGCATATAGCACATGGCTAGTAAAAGCTAAAGCCAATTCAGCAGCGTTAGGCGTAATTGGTCTGTAGAAGGTCAGCGACTGCTTCTGAAAACTCTTTTCTAACTTCAAGAACTCTGCGCTTAATAAACGTTAACCTATTTGCATTCTGGAGGGAGCTGACAGAAGTGAAAACGGCACATACTGAAGATAAAAATAATAAGAAAATGGGTTAAAAAATATATAAAACTTTCAAGTTCTGTAGCTCGCATTTCTACTGGAAATATTTGACTGTTCTTTTTGATTTTTACTTCCTTGTACGAAGTAAAAAGGAAGTATTGTAATCGCGAAAAATTTCGGGTATCATATTTCAACGGAAATACCTATTTTGACCGCTATTGAATGCAATTTAACTACATTTTTGAGTCACATCCGTACGTAAGGACAGAATAAAGGACTCTTTT
>KK122423.1:347155-370177 GCA_000611955.2 Stegodyphus mimosarum
CTCTTTCCCCCCAAAAAAATTATAAAACTGATTTAAAATGGATTCTGAAAAGATTTTTTCGTAACATCCGCGCGTAGGTACGCACGTACGTATGTATCTCGTATAACTCAAAAACGAGTAGCCTCAGAACGTTGAAATTTTGTATATAGGACTGCTATAACATGTAGATGTGCAGTTCATATTTTGGCTGCAATCGGTTTGCAAAGTATATAAATATATGTATATTTGAATTTAACAAATATTCTCTATTTGTAAAAAACAAATATAAATTTAAAATTAATTATAATTGCAAAAATAAAATTAATTATTTCTGCGAACCAATTTACAATATCATTTAAATTCTAAGAGCATAGTTAAAATAAGGGCACGTATTTAAAACCACGAGAAAAATAAATAAATAAACATAATCCTAAAAATTAATCTCAATTTTTTTTAAATCAAAGACAAAATTAGCATAAGTGAATAATTGTTGAGCAGTCAGGAGACAGACTTATCAAAGGGAAGTTGCCTCCAAACCTAACTCTTCAGTTATTCAATTCGTGTTTCGTCATTCAAATAGGCAAGGGTAAAAATTCAAAACCAAAAGTGAAATCAAAAGTTGAGAAATATTGAAAAGGAAATTTAAATTAAATTAAACTAGTTAGAATTTGGAGAAATTAAGCAAGTAAAAAGACTATGAATACTGATTAAAGGTCACTAGATAGAAAAACAAATTATTTAAAAGCAAAACAAAAATAATATACAAACTCTTTATTTTTAAGTAAACAAAAATAATTTAGAAACTCTTTAAGTAAACAAAAATAATTTATAGAAACTTTTGCCTATTGGAAACTTCCCCTACTTGGATTGTGCATATAAACCTAAAAACTATACACAATATATCAAGATATAAAAATAATACTAAAAAGCCAGTAAATTGCAAGTTCTAATTTAACTTACCTAGAACTACAGATCTTAATTCCTGTGAGTGGACCAGTATTTGCTAAACTAAGTGAGGTTGAGTAGTCTGTTGCTGCTAAATGTAAAAATAGAGGGAGCTAATAATGTAAAGCTGCTACCTGCTAGAGTTTTGTAAAAACCTATTCTGTGAACGTTAAGTAATGTAAAATGTAAAACACTGTTTTGTGTGCAAAAATGTTGCTAACTAGAAGCATTGTAAAAATGTGAAAAATGGTAAAAAAAATTGTAAACTGCTTTTCACAAGTATATATATATGTATATATAGTAACAGAGTGGATATATATATATATATATCTCGGATCAGTGAGCTCAGTTTTTTTATTCTTATATGTTGATAAATTGCGCATTTTTCGCTTTAAAAGTGAATGAATTACGTTGTTCTTATCTTACGATTAAGGTTTTTATGCCTTTACTAAATATGCATGCAATATTTGTAGAGTTATCAACAATTTAAAATTTGTTTAAAAGCGGCTGAAGCTAATCATTTTTTTGATGGCGGCCATATTTGCTTACATTTGAAACTTAGGAGAATAGTGGATTTGTTGCCAATCTTGAGAAACTAAGCTTCGCAACAACAAAGATAACTCCTTCTCTTATTATTGCGAATGAAATCATGCTTAATCCATTCTGGAATTTATTCGAGGAAATAAGTGTTTAAGATTCACTTAGTAATTTTCAATATAGATATTTTAAGTTTTTTAGTGTATTTTTGCCTTGTCTCAAAGTGAGAACTGAATTAATTGAATGAGAGTTACTAAATCGTCTGTGATGGACTATTTCTTTTTTGTTTGTTTGTTTGTTGTTTTTTTAATTTCTTTTATACATCGTTTTAGATTCATTATAGTATTTGAATAGAACATGTGGCAACGATTAGATAATTCTTCAGATGACATACATAATTTTTGTGCATTTTGAATTATAAAATGAATTAGATGTAACGCTGTTAAGTGAACCTAGAGCCAGAGTGTCGCTATGGTAAACAAATATAGTAAATTTTAAAGAGTGCATTTATTCTATTGTGGTTTATGCGCTATCGACGAAGTAGTTTCAATTCAATCCAATAAGTTTAAAAGAAATGCAAAATGCGAATAATTTAATATTCTGTAGAGGGAAGTCATGTGGTGTACACGTCAGATTTATTAATTTGTCGGTAGGTTTATAATGTGGCGATGCTTCATAGCGAGAGTTTATTAATCAGTCAAAAATTCAATAATAACATGATAATGAAACATTCAACCTTAAATTTAATCCATCTGCTTATACGAGCGATTATGAAATGTAATAATAATAACCTGACATATTCGTAGATTATGATTTTTAAAATAAATTCAATTTTAAATGGCAAAATTATAAGAAAAATTAATTACATTATGCTGGTGTTTGCACCCCGTCGAAATTAAATTCTCGGTACACAACTAATAGATGGTCAGTCTAATATTTTTCTTTTGTAGACTAGTTGTTTGTTTAGAAAGTAGTTATATGATTCCGTTTTAATTAATGTTTTAATATTTCTTTCCAGAATTTATTTTAAAAAGTATATATAACATCAGTTTTTCAATCTCGGTGTAAAACATCGCCTTACAAAGCATATTTCACGATTCCAATTTTCTGTTGTAGTTATTTTATTAAATATTTTACATTTCAAGCATAACAAGTTACCCCCCCACAGTCAGCCATAGTGTTTCACATCCTGTTCATCTCACTGTAATATTTGCGAGGAAGACAGCAAAGAGAACATGATTCAACGCCTAAAAGGCAAAGGATGGGTATATGACTTACATTACTGGAGTTGACAAGAAAATTAAAAAAATATCTTTGTGTTCATTGCTGTAATTAATTGTATAAAAAATTCTGAAAGCTTTCATATTTTATATACGACAAAAGAAGCTTTTTTTAACGTTTTGTTTTATTTCATAAATATCATGATCTTCGCACTTAAATCACATAAAACTCAATTCAACAACAATATCCTAAATATTTAAAAACAGCATATCTTTAGAATTTCCGATAGACAGTCTTGCGCGCTGGAGATAAAAACGTTTTTTTTCGTAAAGTGTTGCCATTGCTAGCTTTAAAATCGTTGATTTCGTTAGTCAAAAATTCCTTAAATTTTTTCAAAATATGCAATAGATACTGAAACAAAGTCCAAATTTGGGTTTCCAATTGCCCATGTTCGAGTGGAGGACTACGTTATTCAAAATTTGATATTTCTAGGTACCGTTGTTTTTTTTTCACAACGTGAGAAACATACATACATTTACTCAGATTCTTCATTATTTAATTTCTTTAAATATAAGGCAGGGCTCTAATGTTTGGTGGCAACAATTTGAAAAGTGAAACGAAGTTTTATAATGGACGACGCAAAATGCAAAACGAAATTAATAGCCCCTGTGAGAAAATTGCACCTTTGGACCTAAAAAAATTTCAATTCGTTTATTTATGTAACATTCCTGAAATGTCTCCAAATCGCTTAAAATTTCGTGGTAGTTCTTCGTGAGGTATGTTTACTATTACCTTGACGCTTATTTGGATTTCTCAAATTACCTTTTTTTCGTCACTCATTGCTATGGCAACTCAATTATTACTGCAAATCTGATACATTTCGATTATTTTCATTTGAGAACTCTCGACAAGTTCGGCATAAAAGGAATACTCGGAATTAAATATTTTACTGCTAATGTACAAGTGTAGCAGTAATGGCTAAACTAGAGAAATGTTCAATTCAATAAGAAATACTGTTTTAAAAACTAACAATCGTCATCTTTAGAGTAATTTAATATTCTGATTTCCTTTGGGAAACTGCATATATCTAAATGACTAACTTTGCTTTGTCATGGTAATTCTGTTATGACAAATCTGGATAAAATTCGAGTGTAGAATTCTCTTTCCCATAATTAATTAACCTAATGTCTGCAGCACAGTGTAAATTTGTGCATTATCCACATGCAGTATTTTGGAAGCTTTGTATTATCACGTATGCTACTTATGTACATTCTGTCCAAAAGAAGTGGGACAATTGTATAACTCCTATTCTACTGGGCCGATTGACAAAATTCAACTGGCATTTTTCGTGTCTCGAAAGCATGACTTAGGATATATATTAGGTTTAAATGCAGCAAAATTCTTCTAACATAGGTATTTTGACATAAAGGCGAGCTTTTTCGAAAAGGGCATGCAGATTTTTCCCCATTTTTCGATTCTATGACTCAAATTATGCCCAGATGTTTTGTCAAATTTGCTGAGAAATTTTCCAAGAAATTTGAAAATATATCTTAGCGTATCTTTTCTAGTTTGCGCGAAGAATAATTAACTTGGAAAAGTTTTTAATTGCAGCAATCTATTTTCCTTTTCCTTTTCTCATTGTACACGAGCGAAAAAAAGAAGGTGCATCGCTCATTCTTTCAAATGATTTTAAGTGCGTAAAGCACATTTGACGTTATTGTCATTTACAACAAATAAGCCAAATTTCAAAACGCTCCAATATACAGATTCACGTATATCTTTGGAAATTTTCAATAATAAAAATTAATTCTTTGCTGTACCCCCTTTTTTTAGTGCAAGGTGTACACATATATCCACATATGTAAATAACATCGCAGCAATTTGTACTCAAATTACTTGGATTGTAGACGGACTACTTTGGTTCCAGTTTTTAATTGCTTATTGATTTGAGGTTAGCTTACGCAGTCTTAAGTTCTCATTTCTTACTTACTTGTATGAAATAAAGGAAGTATTGTAATCGCGAAAGTTTTCTGGTATCATATTTCAACGATATTATTCATTTTGACTTCTATCGAATGCAATTTAACGATGTTTTTCCGTAACATCTGTACGTAAGAATACAGGACTCGCGACAAATACAGGACTCTTTTTCCCCAAACGAATTACAAAACTGATTTAAAATGGATTCCCAACAGGGATCAGGTTTTTCCCGTGACAGCTGTACGTACTTATGCATGTATCTTCCATAACTCAAAAACGAGTAACTTCAGGATATTGAAATTTTTTATATAGGACTGCTGTAACATATAGGTGTGCGTCTCCCTTTTTGGTACGGCCTACTCTAGTACATATATACCCATTCTGTTACTCGGCTCCGTCAGTTCAGTTTTTTAATTCTTATATGTTGGTAAACTTTGTATTTTTTGCTTTAAAAATGATTGAATTATGTTGCTATTTTCCAGTTAAGGTTTTTAGGCCTTTAGTTAATTTACATGCAATAGTTGTTGAATTATCAACAATTTAAAAGTTGTTTCAGTGCGGTTAAGCCTAACTTTTTTACCATACCAGCGACATTTGTTTGCATTTGTAACTTAGCAGAATAGTGAATTCAGTTTCTGCACCTTCAGTGTCTTTTTGCCGAGTGGGATCAAACGTACACTTTCAGTTTTGTGCATCGAAAAATTTGCCTTCTTGCCCGCTGGCCGAATTTTTGCATAGAAACTCAACTTTAATTATAAAAATTGTTTTAACTGTATTTGGTGTTTTACATTTTTCTATATTTGCCAATTGTTATTTAAGATATTTTGATGTTTTATGTATTTTTGCCTCGTGACGAAGTGAGAACTGAATTAATTGAATGAGAAATATATCTCTATAATGAAATTCGAGAAAATAAGTTTAAATGAAATGAAGGAAAAAATGCATATAATTTAACTAGAAAGCCCGGCGGTCATACGAAATGACCGCTGTTCTAGACAGTATAAATTGTAATTAAAATGATTTGTGAAAAGGTGTCTGCTAATTCAAGCTGAATTATTCAGGGCAGGCGGCGAGGAAGCCCCTTTGCTTACTGCCCCACGGGGTTTCCCCCTTCTGCCTGCTTAATTGCTTAAAGTAGAGTGCAATGAAGGAAATCACTGGCGGTACATTTCTTAAGAGGTAAGCTAATAAATAAATAAAGGTGATTTAAATAATAAAATGTTAATTCACATGTCAAAGATCTCTTTGTACACGACATTTCTTGTGTGGATCTTCCCATCATTTTTAAGGTCGTGATTGCTAATGCAAACAAATGTTCACGTTCTCCCTGACACGCTCAATTTGTGTTCAGCTGAAAATTCAATTTAAAATACAATGTCGGAATAGAATGGGGCAAAATTTTAAACTCTTTACGATAAAGGATATTTAGCATAGGAGTTTAGGTAAACCTACCTGATGAGATGTACTACGCACAACTCTTTAGTTGGTTTCGCCTCCTTTAATTTCTCAACGTTTGCAAGTTTCTAGGTAATTCATATGTAAATATAGTTAAATGCATAATAAGCAACAATTGTATGAATTAAAAATATTTAAATGTTCTTAAATACCATGATAATTTAATTAAGACAACGATAACTGCATGTATGGTATCAGTGTATATGGACTATTTGAATGCCGTGCCAACTTCACCCCAGTGGCTAGTACAATTACGCAAGCAACCAATAAACTATCGGCGACAAACAGACACTTAAGCCGCATATAATAAAGATTCCGTTCAAGGAAGTCATGTGGCGTACACATCTTATTTTTTTTTCCATTTATATACAAATTAAGTAAGCAGTCTGATGTGTAGTTTAAAAGACTTATCTATGTTGACGTAAGAATTCTAAACTCATTTATTTTAAAAATGGTTCTTTCAAGCTTCATTCATTTAACAACATTTATTTACCGTAAAATCACTTGTAACTGGCAGCCATTTAACCGACAGTATCAAAACAACGGCATTTTTGAAGGTCTAAATAATGTAATGGGCTAACAAACTGAAGATTTAATTGGAAAAACATTTGTGCTATGTTTCTGCCTCCAAACGTAAAGCCTTATTCAATCCATGAACCAAGAAGTTAAATGGTGATTCCCTTCTTCTGGTTGAGAATCCTTTACTAGTACGTAAAGATGAACTACAGATCTGGACTATATCTGGACCTGGACTGTACCTGGATCTCCTGCATTCCGGACTTTTATGCCTTAATCCTTATGCCTTTCTAGATTCCGGATTTTTGTGCCTTTCGACGACAAAACCGCCGTCTGAAGGAAGCCTGACAGACTTCGGCTGCTACAAGTTTTTTCTACAGATGGCATCACAAAACATGAAGAGGTAAATTTTAGAAATATAAATTCAGTTATCTGGGATTATCTCTTATTGGGAAACGACAAGGCGTCGTTGTTCTAGCTAAGAGAGATTCTACTGTAATAATAATTTTTCCATGTATATTATGATATTTAAGTAAAAACAAAACGGATTAAGCAGAACCTACAGTTTTTATGTACCTCACGAAATTCAAATAAGTAATTTAATTAAGGGTACTCGGTACCAAAAAATCGATGAAATTACCGATTTTTCAATTTTTTGCTAGAAAAATACCTTAATACCCTTACTACACTGAAGAGAAATTTTGAAATGATCTGACGGTAATAAATGGTATAAAATGCTTTTAAACATTTTGACAGCCCTTTAAATGCCACGCCCCCTCAGTTTTTATTTTTTTTAACTTGTTAAATATTTTCAGTAAGTTATTAAAAAATCAGTGTAAATGAAAAGGAGTGTAATTAAATATGACTGCAAGTATCAGAAAACTCTGTTTATGTTTATAAACTGATTTATTTAAATACAACGTGAAGCTGGGAAAAAAAATTTCTTCACCTTTAAAATGGCAAGATTATATCTATCTGTCTATCTATCTATCTATCTATCTATCTATCTATATATATATATATATATTGAGCTCATCAAATATTTCTATGTGCATTATCAGTCAACTTTGCTATGCTTCTTCAAAAATTGAAATTATTTGTTATACGAGTCGAACAGAAAGAAGTGGTGTAATGAAAGTGATCAAGTTCCTGACTGTAGCATTATTAAAATAGTTCTGGAACAAACATTAAACTCTTTAATAAATTAAAGTGTACCTAAATTACTTTAAAATGCAATTTATATGCTAGGAGAAATGGCTAAAAGAAGATTGGAAATCACATATGCTGCTTAAATACAATGTTTTATATTTATTAAAATTTCAAATTTTGCTTTTTGAAAGAATGAATGAAATGACAAATTAATATTATTAACATTAATTCTAAGTGTTTTAGAAAATATATTATAATTGAGTCAAGTATTGAAATTTTTTTGAACGTGCATTTAAGAACAAAAACAGGTAAAGAAAAATTCTACTTGTATTTTAGGATTTTTTTTTAATATTTAAGCCAGATGGGGTTTTAAACATAAGCTTGTAATTTATATTTATATTAACCAATTAAACATTACTAGGTTTTATTTTATATACATATGTATTGAAATTCAGTAATAAAATTATTAAGAAATTTGAAATGTTTTAATGACCATTTAAACATTTACGTTCTTTAAACCGCTTTTCTCAGTTTTCATTTTTTCAGTATATTCTTTAGTCCTAAAACTTCTACAGATATGGACTAAATTATTTAATATTTTTACTGCTTATTTAAAATTATATTCTTAATAGAAACAAGATGCGTTTTGCAAAATAGTGAAAAGAAAAATTATTGGAAGTGAAAACATGATTGAGATCATCTTTTTTTAACGTTTTTACATAAAAATGAGCTTTTTATTTTTTTTCTTAGAAAATAATTCATTAATCACAAAATCGATCCTTAAAGTTATTAAGAACCCTCTAACATGTGCAATAAAAAATGTGGAGGCAAAAACCTTCAAAATTGTGGGAGAAGAAGGAATTTTAAATTCTTAAATTTTTCTTAAAAAAAATTTAATTAAAAAAAATTACTAGCAGAAACATTTTTTTTCAGCTTAAAATCCTTTTGTCTTGTATAACCACTTAATATTATTCATAGAAAACAGATGAAAATTCTTAAATAAAAAATATCATTCGAAAGGTACCAAGTCCCCTTAAATAAAAGTTTATTACTCAGACGAGGAAGTGTTCAGGGACTCGCATTTTGTTGCGGTTACTAAGACAGTAATTTCTATCGTTTATCAAAAAGCCATTTATAGGGGGAGGGAACATAATTTTCATCGAATTTTTTTTATTTTTTATTAATAACAATGTAAAATTACAGTTTGCTTTAAACCAGTTTGCAAAATCAGTTTTTCTTATTTAGTTGTTTGTTAGTTTACATTAAATAATGAAACGTCTAAGGTATTTTCTCCCTCCCTTTCGCTTGCCTTCGTGGTGTAATGGAAAGCACGTCCGGCTGCCAGTCGAAAGGTGGGAGCTCGAATCTAGGGAAGGACAGGTGATAATTTTACTAATTTCTTGGCTTGTCATAATTATACTAGACACTGCAGTGGCCTGCTAACTAGAATGTGGCTGACGATAGTTTATGACCATCAGCATTTGGCGACCGACTGCCTACCTTTCAAATCGCTCTTTAAGGAGGGGGATAATATAGATATTTTCTCCCTCCATTTCGCATCCCTTCGTGGTGTAATTGTAGCACGTCCGGCTGGCAATAAGGAGATCCGGAATTCGAATCCGGCCACTTACAAGTGATGATTTCTCTAAATTCCTGGCTTCTAAAAATTATAACAGACCCTTCAAACTTTTTAAATTGAAATGTCATATTTTATCTATTTTGTATGAGGAAAGTAAAAATTTTCAAATTTAATTCGAATTCCGAATGAGATGTAAAAATCCTTTCTTTTATTTATTTGCCTGAAGTTGAACTAGCTGTGTTTGTCCTTATCAATCATAATTTGCCAAAAAATGTCACACGCGGAAAGCTACATTTTACGATCGAACTCGCAATTTTCCAAATGACAGGCATGAAGAATCAGAAATGTTATAACTGTTTCAAGAAGTATAAAATGTATAAACAATGTGAGACAAGAAAACACTGTGTAAGCTACCTGAAAGCCATATTTTAAAGTTTATACTTGGTTTCTTTTAAAAGTTATGACACCGAAACTACCTTATTCCTTAACTTCTGGGGAACAGTTTATTATCTATTAAATCAGTGAATTTTTATAGTAGTGAAAAACCTTGAAACAGCATTGAAATGTAACTTGCATGCATCGTTGGCCGTTGGTTGTTTTTCATTCTTCAGTCGTAAGTGTAGTTATACTTTCATTCTATTCGGGACTCTGCAAACAAATAAAATAATTATTGATATATTTTCGCGTCGTTTCTTTGATCTTCAGTGATGCGTAGGGACAACTGAAAAGACCTGCGACAGAAAAAGTTGCCTTTTATTGTGTGAAGAAGCCGATTATATCTTTGATTATCATTTACCGAAGAGTTGCTGCGTTTTAATCAATTCATAACGTCATGGGGAAATTACATTCTTAATTTTATCTTTGCGTTTATATCTAAAGTGAGGTTAACTCAGTTACTCCAGCATGTGAAAAAGGGAAAGCATCCTTTTATTTCCTTTTTTACTCAAATGCAAAGTGCTTTTAAGATATATGACCCCGCTGTAAGCATTGTTGATAATTTTATTTATGCTTGGCAGCCATTGGTATTACCGTGACATTTTTATCTAAGAAGTCTTAAACGTCCATTGTTTCTGTATTGATTAATAAAATTTTTACCCGTACATACAAACACGCAAAAAAATACAGTGATATTTTCATTCTCTTCGCACTGGATTTAACAACGAAATTTGGTATGAAGATAAGGTTTTGAAACTGATTCTTTTATTTAAAATCAGCTGACGTTCTAAGATTTATCCCAAGTTTATAAGAGTTACTTTAAATTTGTCACCCTTTCCTGTCACTCCTAATATCAGCTTACAATTTCTACCAGAATGTATTTTCAGAAACGCGTTGAGTGAAAATGAGTAAGCGAGGTATTTAAGTCGATGCTTCACTGACTTCGTTAGAGAGCCAGAGTTTCTGACTAGCGCGCGTTTGCCTTTGGCCTACGTCTCTGTCTAAGCTATTACTACGCTCGGCCGTGCTACAGCCCTTGATAGCTTCGCCTACTTAATTGGGATTTAGGGGCCAACTAAAAATCCTGATAACTTCGGCTATATCTTTTTAACTAAGCATTAGTTAACCTTTAATTTTTATTAATTTGAGTTCAAGCCCAAGTGGAGGCTTTGCTGTATACTCTGAGATAGGAGCCGACTATGTTAATCCTTATTTTGAGAAATAAAGGCTAACTAATCCTTCTTACGTCTTTGTTCACATTCAAACGATTATTCGCTTATCGGTGTAAGTGGTACCCCACTTTTAGCTGTTAGATGAAAGGGCGGAACCCCAAACTTTACTAGCCTATATTTTCCCCCTAAATTTGTATTCTTCACATTCGGATGCACTTTTTACAGCTTTCTATGTGATTCAAATAGTGTAGCAAACTGTTTTATAGCCTTCTGTTTAGAACTGCGAGCGTGACATCTTTCTGTTGGCCACATGAAGAGAATTCTTCCTGCGCAATTGCCTTTTCGATTGTGAGAACGCCAGTAAGTCATATATCACTAAGTCGGGGCTATATGTAGGTATCCAATCCTCGCAAATCAATTTCAAATTGTACTGCTAATGCCACAGCAGTTATATACAGAAGGAGCAAAACCAGTGTTCAATCCTTTAAGCAAAAACATTGTTTCTTGAGCAAATCTAGACCTTTTCTTGTATGATTCTTTTTAAAGACTTTATATTGTTACGAATTTCACATTTATCTGGCTATTTATTTAGAATTGTAATTAAAATTGCTTTATATTTCCCGTGCAACGCAGACGATTTTTGAAGAGAAAGCTACGTCGAAAAAAAAATAAAAATAAAAGAGCGCGTGCATTTAATGCTTAATAAATAAATATCTCGTAACTACTGTTGCCATCCAGAAAAATCGAGAGAAATGCAGATTGTTCTACTGATAATTAAAAAGCTTATAAAAGCCGAATTGAAACACCTCATCTCAGTTGTTGTAGTTGTAGCTGTAAAAAGCGAACTGCTGTTTGTTTACTTAATGCTGTTATTGATTTGTATCGATTTTCGCTGTGAGATAGAATTATTTTATCTGTTTTTAACTGAGTTTTTGCTAAACGTTTGATATATTGTGATATTGTGCGAATATCTCTGAAGAAATATTTCAGCATTTTGATTTATTTCTTGTGGAAAGAATCAATTTTTGTTAACATTTTACGACTTGTGTATTCAATCCATAACGAACCCGTGCGCATTAGGTTGTTCAGAAAGTAATTTCGTTTTTTCCCAACAGAAGGTTTCATTGTATTTTTTCACAGCCAACTAAGCCAACTTAGGCACATAATCATTATATATTTTGATAGCTGATACAGCAAGGCTTGTTTATGAAAAAGTTCGATTGGTTCTACGCAGTATTCTTCGGTTGGCGCTTTTTCAAATATGGAAAGTGAAAAGTAGCATTTTCGGCATACTTTGCTTTTTTACTATCGAAAAGGTTAAAATGTTGTTCAAGCAAGAAAAGAATTATCCGATGTGTATGGAGAAGATGTATTGACAGAATGCCAGTGTCTAAATTGGTTTGCAAAATTTCGATCCGCCAATTTGATCTTGAATATGCACCACGTTTTGGAAGGCCAGTTGAAGCTGATGAAGGCACAATAAAGGCATTAATTGTTACAAGCCGGCGAATAACAACGCGTGAGATCGCTGAGAGATTAAATTTATCGAATTCGACAGCTCATGGCAATTTTAAACGCATAGGTTTAATCTCACAGCTCAACATATGAATTCCTCATGTTCCTAAGCTCTTCTTTTGAAACTGAAAACGAATGAACGGTAAGTGATGCAGCTTTTTTTTTTCCAAATATGCTGCAACAAATGCAACACATATTGATAGAAGCTTCTCACTATATAAAAACTTATATTTTAATAACAGAAGGTCTTTCCAAAATATAAAGAAACCCATAATAATTCAGTGCAAGTGTAATACTTTGGTGTATGGTTGAAAATACGAAGAAGAAATATAATTCAAATGACAGGTATGTGTAACTTTTGGGTTTTAGTCCATTTCTTAATGTTTATCAATTGTGTAATTTTTAGCCCAAAGGAGCGTTAGCTCAGAAGCGCAATTAGTCTCGAAACGGGATTTTGCATTGAGTCCCTGTAAATGGCTAAATCACTTTTCAAATTGTTGCCACCAAATATTATCGCCGTGTATTATTTTAAAAGAAATTAAATAAAGTAGAGTGTGTATGAATGTAGGTATGTTTCTCGCATTCTGAAAAAAAAAACGGTTCCCAGAGCCATCAAATTTTGAATAACGTAATTCTCCACATGAGCATGGGCACCTGGAAGCCCGAATTTTCAACTTTTGTTTTGTTATCTATTTCACATACTGTAAAACGTTAGCGAACTTTTAATTAACAAACTCAGCTATTTCAAAGCGAACAATGGCAACACTGTACAAAAAAATCAATAAATCTCCGTCACGTGAGACTGTCTATCGAAAATTCTAAAGATATGCTGTTGTTAAATATTTTGTGATATTGCTGTTGAATTGAATTTTATATCCAAAGATGTTTTTTTTTACATTTTGTGTGTTACTTTTATTTATTAAATATCATGTTCTTCGCACTCAAACCATAAAATTCAGTTTAAGAGCAATATCGCAAAATAATTTTAAAATAAGTCTATCTTTAGAATTTCCGATACATAGTTCCACGCGCTGGAGATAAAAAACTTTTTCTTTCGTGGAGTGTTGCCATTGCTTGCTTTTAAATCGTTTGAGTTAGTTTATCAAAATTTCGTTAAAGTTTTACAAAATATGAAATATATAATAAAGCGAATTCCAAATTCCAAATTTGGGCAATTGGATGGCTCTAGGTACCGTTGTTTTATCACATTCTTCGATATAAAACTTAGCAACTTAAAAATAGACTCAGCAACTTCCGGATACGCTTGGGATAAACAAAGAGAGCTGTAGGTTAATTTTACTTGAAAATCTGAGAATGAGGAAAGTTTTTACTTGATTTGTGTTTCGGATTTTGATACAAAAGAAAAAAGAAGACAGAAAATCTTGCTGTAAAGATCTGTTGACTATTGCGAAACAGGACAGCAATATCTCAAAGTGTATCATAGCGGTAGATGAAGCCTAATGTCTACATTACGACCCCAGAAACTAAAGTATAAACTGCACAGTGGGGAAAAGACTGTATTCTTATATACAAGAAAAAAAAATTGAATGGTTTCAGATTTTAAATTACGTACAAAGGAGCGTTTTTTAACGTTTCGTGTGTTACCTTTATTTATTAAAAATCATATTCTTCGCACTTAAACAATAAAATTCAGTTCAACAGCGATATCGCAAAATAATTTTTAAATGAGTCTATCTTTAGAATTTCCGACACACAGTTCCTCCCGCTTTAGATAAAAAGGTTTTTTTTCCCTGTAGAGTGTTGCCACTGCTCGCTTCTAAATCGTTTGAGTTTGTTCATCATAAATTTGGTAGAGTTTTACAAAATATGAAATAGATAATAAAACAAATTCCAAATCTGGGCTTCCAGAGGCGCATATTCGGGTGAAAATGTGCATTATTCAAAATTGGATGGCTCTAGGTACCGTTGTTTTATCAAATTTGGAGAAATATACATACATTTATGCAGATTCTTCATTATTTAATTTCTTTAAAAATAATACATGGCTGCAATATTTTGTGGCAACAGTTTGAAAAGTGATTTAGACTTTTAATGTTTCTGACGCAAATTCGCAAAACGAAAACAATAGTCCTTCAGGGACAAACCCCTTTGGACTTAAAAAGTAAGGCTGTCGAAATGAAAGACTAAGGTTATGCTGATTGTATTTTTTGATTGCAGAGGGATTATTCACCATGAATTTTTCCCTCAAAATTAATCAATTAATCAGTATTTTTAGATGAAGGTGTCCTTTCGATTAAGAAACAGGATAAGACGAGATAAGAAGAAACTTTTTGGTTCTGAACAATTCTGTTTCTTTTACACGATAATGCTAGGATATTGTCTAGTATTGTCTTCTCATACAGCCTTGTCTGTACAACCATATTTTGCTAAGTATTCAACTGCGATGAGAAATCAGCACCTTATTTTCCCAACCTATTGGTAGCTAATTTTCCTTTTTTCCAAACTTAAGATGGTCTTGAAACGACAGATTTGAAGACAGCTCAGATATTAAATCAAATGTTACGTGTATTTTGCGAACGATTAGTTCCAACGCCGGTAAACAGTGTTTCGATGACCTGAAAAAACGTTGGAAAATTGCATATGCTCCTCTGACGATTATTTTGAAGGAGATAAATTTATTTGAAGGTTGGTAATATTTTTCTTATGTGTAAAAAATTGTCTCTTACCTTATAGATGCACCTTGTATTTTACTGATTGATATTTGTTTTATACAGATGACATGATTTCTTTTACGAGCTTTTAAGAACTTGCTAATAAAAACAAACAGCAACAACAACAACAAAAAAAAAAAAGAATTTCATTTCTGTAAAATTACTCGGTTATTTTATTAGCCCAAAGGGGCGTTACACCCAAAAGTTATTAGTCCCGAAACGGCATTTTGCATCGTTTCACTTTCTGAGTTGATTCCCTTTTTAAATTGTTACCACCAAATATTATCGCCATGTATTAAATTAAAAGAAATTAAATAGTGAAGAATCTGCATGAATGCATGATTGCTTCTCGCACTGTGCAAAAACAACGGTATCTAGAGGCATCAAATTTTGAATAACGTAATTCTCCAACCGAACAAAGGCGCTTGAAAGCCCGAATTTTGAATTTCGAATTTGTTTTTACCATCTATTTCAAATTTTGTAAAACTTTAACGAATTTTTGATTAACAAACACAACGATTTCAAAGCGAGCAATGGCAACACTCTGCGAAAAAAAAAATTATCTTCAGGGCGCAGCGAAACTATGTATCGGAACTAAAGATATGCTGTTTTGCTGTTTTTAAGCATTTAGTGATATTGCTGTTGAATTGAATTTTATGTGCTTTAAGTGCGAAGAACATATTTAATAAATAAAGATAATACGCGAAATGTTAAAAAAGCCTTTTTGTGCGAAATATAAAATCCAAAAGCTCTCAGATTTTCTTTTAAAGAAAAAAAAAAATTTTTTTTTTAACTGGATTATCTGTAAAAAGATAGTTATTCCAATATTTCTTAAAAATTTTGAAAAAAGAATCGTTTTTATAAAGTTCCTTATAATTCTATAGTGCTGCCATCTATCGTGCGAGATTATTGTAAGCTTCATGGAAGAAAAAAAAATAGTTTTTATAACAAAATTTACTTAAAAGACCATTTCTATGCTATTCTTTAGATTATTTTTTTATTAAAGAAAATATCTGCTAGCTTAAAAAATTAATCTTTATTCATCTAGAAAAGTCTTAATTTTACACATTTTGCTTTTGCTGATGTAATAAAACTCACTTGCTGAGACCATTATCATTATTATTATTTTAATTTCTAATGGGTGTTTTAATAAAATTTTTTCATTTTGATTTTATATGTTTTCCCGCATGAACAAAGTGAATAAACTAATAGTTTGATTATTTTCCAGCGGTATTTGTTTAATTTATCGATTCCTTTCTCATTTGAAAAAAAAATGTATGTATATATAAAGGATTAAAAAAAAGAGCTATTTCAATTGCGTACTTATCTTGTGTAAATAAAATTTCCAATGATTAGTAGATAATATTTCTTTACCTTCAGCTAAAACACAGAATGTCCAGAATGTAGAAAAGGAGTATATGGTTAATGTCCCTCTATTTGCATTACCTGTTAAATAAATAAATGATGTTTTTAATTTTATTTCTCTTAAGCACTTTGCTTTAAAATCATAAATAACTTAGCTGACAGTAGTAACAATTACCATTTTTAATATATATATCATTTTTGATATATTTTCATCAAGTACTGCATAAAATTACTTAATAAATGCATTATAAAATAAATTTATGTATTTCATAACGGAAAAATATTAAAATAATTATTCTCCATGTTATGTCTATCTATGAACATACTTTTCCATGTGTGTCATAATAAGCAATTAGCATTGCTCTATTAAAAATATTTATCGCATTCTAAAAGTCTTAGTCCTTTTATATATGTATTCATTGTTAAGTTAAAGAAAACATCGATCAGTATAAACATTTGTTAATATTTACTGCTTGATATTAAGCTATGCTATTATAATTCAGAAAATCATACTTTAAAACGTTTTACTAATGTACTTTTCTGTTATTGGGACTGCATTCAGAAAAATGTGTATCTTTGCATATATACATATATATATATATATATATATTTGTAAGATATAATAAAATGCGATATCTTCTCTAAGAAATGATTAGCGACCTCAAAATTAACTATTTTAAATTTGGTGTTCTCTTTATCTGTTCTCCCAAATTCGAGATCTTTCCATGTAACATAACGCTGCTTGAAAAATGGAACTAAAGCCCAAAGTTAGCCAATCATAGCTTAGATATACTTTATGCACCTGCTCGGTATAAATAGCTAGCTACTAACTGCGCAGTTTCGCTCGCTTTCGCCTGCCGGCTGATAGCCTGTCGCTCAGCCTCTGCTAGCTATTCGCCGTTATTTAAAATGTAATTGCATACCTAAATTTAAGGGGGGCGCTTAGCACCCCTAGTCTTCTATTAGTTATAAAAATATGTGCTAAGAAATTCGTCATCCAAAAATAAATGATGTTTTAACTATTAAGCTGGTTGTGCTTCTTCTAAAATTCCATCGGATCATTTGTCCGATCATTTGTGCAGCATTATTTTCGGCCACGACTAGAACGTGATTGTTTTTATCTTCCGCCAAAAGTAAAACATTATATATATATATATATATATGTATAATATAAAAACGTATATTAATTATTGTTAATTGAACGGGAGTTGGTTTGTTTCCCTTGAGAAGTCAACCAATTTCCGGTCAAGGACGATAATTACTTAATTTACTGACTATTTTTCATAATTGATTGATTAATTATCAATTACAAAGATTCCTATTTTTTGAGATTCAAATTCAAGTTTCTTTTTTAAAAAAACTTTTCGGGATTCATTTCAATGTTTCTAGATTACTTCATTCAGATACTTCTACTAACTTTATATTAGGAGATAATATACTCTTTATTACCTAGTAAATAAATTATTATTATATTACTTTGCAGCTATTGCACAAGTGTTAGGAAGTTTATTTAGATTTCAATGAATTTCAATTCATTAATTCAATCTTAAATGTAAATATATATATATATTTATGCTTGTATATATGTATATTTACAGACACATTTCTGAATTACGTTCCGATAACAGAAAAGTACCTATTTCTTTCAGAAAAGTTATGTTTTAGGTGTCAGCCTGTGGAAATACATTAAACATTACTGATGAACGATTTATAATGATTTTGCTACGAGCTGTCCACAGATCCTTAATATATCCTCAAGATTAATTTTTCCTTCAATTCTTTAAGCATGGTTTTATTTATAATCTTATAGTATTCAAAGTTTTTTATGGACGATCACATGTAGTAATTTTATTTATGCCAATTGTGCAACAAGTGTCATTAAAACACAGAATTTTGAAGACTTGAGCTGTTGACACTATTGCACAATCCTAGGAACATCAGTTGACAAAATTCTGTCATAACGGCTATTGTGAAATCGTCTTCTTCTTCTTACTAATCCTTATGATCTGAATCAGATCTATAAGTTCATTCCCCTTCATAACTTCCAACACGAAATTAGGTCTCTCAGCAGATCTTCACTCACCAAAGCAGCACAACTAAGTAGTTGTTGCGCAGTATCTTCATGGTTTTTACATTTGGCGCCAATTGCGAAAGGTTTTAGTATCACGGGAATGTCTAAGGGTCCTTAAATGTTCTGAAATCAACCGTTTGGTCCTTTTTGTCAGGGTTGAAACCAATAGCGGTACCAAGACCTGTGCTACGATCGGTAGCTGTCTCCAAGAACTGTTAATTAAAGCCTTTCATCTCGAGTACAGTTCAAGGTAGGTTAAAAGTTCATCATCAACCTGAGGCATGGAAGTAACCTCCTTTGCTAATCTATCAGCTATGACATTATACTTTAGATTTATATGAGATAATATCCATTGTAGACGGAGGACAGAAGAATGGGACAAAGTCTTGAGGTTTTCAATAATTTTAATTCCTCTCAGGCCTCTAATACTTCACCAGCTGTCTAGGTATTAGACTAGGCTTCGGCTGTCCATAAGGATCCAGGTTTCCTCCGATAAATCTGGATCCTGGATAAAAATCGTTCAAGCGTGAATATTTTTCAACAATGAAAATAAAGGTATGTTATCACTTACGAGTGCTTGAAGAGTGCTCGCCATCTTTGAAATGCATTTTTTCCCCTCATACGTTAACCTATGAATTTTCTTAGTCTTTTATTTCCGCAGTTCTCTTTTTCAAAATAAAATGAGCTATTTCTTAATTAATCTGTTGTACCCCTTTGCCAATTTTGTTCACTGAAACCGCATGGCTTCATTCATTTTCGTTTTGATAACTTTTCTTGTGGTGTTCCTTTATTCTTTTTCGTTCGCTCCCACTGTGGCCGATCTCTTGAAATCATTTGAAGAGACTGTTTACTTTACAAGGTATTTCTCCCACCGTCTTAGCAGGCCTTCATAGTGTAATGGTCAGTACAGTCGCGGCGTATTCGAGAGATCCGAGGTTCGAGTCCCGTCCGGCGACGGAATTGCTCATTTTTCATGACTCCTGCTTCAAAAAAAACCCCAATGACTCTACAGTGGCGCCCGTATGATGATGATTCTCCACCACCAGAATTTGGCGATTGACTCCCCTAGACCCCAGTCGCCCTTTAAAAGGGGGGGAATGTATAAGGTATTCCTCAAGCCTTCTTAGCATGCCTTCGTGGTGTAATGGTCAGCACACTCGGCGCGTATTCGAGAGGTCCAAGGTTCGAGCTGCTTTAGGCCACTTTGTTACCGTAATTAATAGAGATTTGATTCTGTGGCGTTGAGTGCTTCTAGCCATTAAGCTTGTCCCGCTTGTCTTCTACGAGCCAGAGCCTTCCTGCGCGTTTACTTTATCCTGTGAACCGTTAGGCTAGTCAAATTACATTTTATGTTATGTTCAGCATTACTTGTCTCTAATCCCCAGGGTCTCTAATCTGGGTCTCTAATCCCCAGTCGCCCTTTAAAAAGGGGAGTATATAAGGTATTTCTCCCGGCTTCTTAGCATGCCTTCGTGGTGTAGTGGTCAGCTCGCTCGGCTCATATATAGAGGTCTGTGGTTCGAGTCTCGGCGAAGGCATTGCTGATTTTTCATGTCTTCAAAATATACCTAATGTCTGTGCAACATAATTTAATTCAATTTATTCTCTATTTCGTTGTGCGTAGCATTAAACGTGTACTTTCAAATGTGTTACAACGAAATTATCCGAATTTTAAACTGTATTATTGCCCACAATATTCAATCAGAATATTTCCAAAATTATTCTTAACAGCAACACTCTTGATGTCCGAAAATGAAATATTTGCAAATTTTTTTATTTCAAAAGTACATTGATTACCAAAATTTTCATATTCTTTTAGCATGCTAATGTCTGTGTATCGCCATTAAAAATAAAAATGATTTTGACTGTAATATGTCTTGGTCCATGCCACAAGAGGAAGTGTAAAATACCATCCCACTCCTCCAAGAAATTCCTCTAAGGATAATATCAATTATTCCTTACTAAAATTTTAAACGCGCGAAAAATTATTTCAACTTATTATCCAAGATTTAAGACTCTCTTTTTACTGAATTCGTGCAAATAACGGTCACTGTTTCTTTTTACCAGATACCAGATTAGTTTAAAAAAGTAATTAATTTTTGCCATTTTATCTCTGAGCAAAAATCCGGATATTATCCTTAATTCTGTTAACAATGAATCCCATTCTTTGCCTGCGCATATTAACAGAAAGAGTGAGCTGTAATTCATCAAAGGTACAGTCACAGTTAAATGAACAAGCATTTTAAAAAACAAAATATTCAGTGCCCCCAACTGTCTAACTGGTTAACGGCAACCGCAATTCGAACGGCTAGACAGTTTTATTACGTCCCACATACTCCCTGCTGGGTTCGAGACCTTGGAAAACTCTATTTTATTTGCTCTTTCGAAAATAAACATACGTCCCGGGTGTGCATGGATAATGAGATGGCATTATGGAAATTTTGCGTTCGTAAATTTTGCTTGATTGACACTGCAGCCGAAGGCAATCTGATGGGAAGTTCCCAAAGAGAAGGAAACTTAGTATCTATCTATTCGCTCTTCTTGTTTCGTCTGCATTGTGTTCGCTTTTTTCTTTTGTTATTCTAGATTTGCTCGTAAATTGAATTTGATTGGAGGAAGTAACGGGAAATGATGATAAGTGCAAGCAAAGAATTGCGAAATTGCGACGCTTTCCGCATGCTTCTCGCTTTTACGGAACACGTGTCATAATAATCTAATTTAGTTTATATGGAAAGTGGTTTTCTGACTCTGTTTGTGTTTGAAAAATATTATGACAGTATTTTATAATTGCGTTTTTTCTGCATTTGATCTAAAATTCCAAGAAGGCGAAAATAGAAGGAATACTGTTGTGTATCGCCTTTATACTTACTGATTTATTTTTTTTTTTCTTGTCTGTCTGATTTTGCTTTTGATACAGAAGAAATTCAGAATTTATGAATAAAAATGTCATGTATTTGTTAGAAACGTGTTGTTTACTTCCAAGGGCTCTTTATTATATCATCTACGTATCTCAGTGTATTAAAAAAAGAGAGAGAGAAGAAGAAGAAAAAAAAGAAAAAAGGAAAAAAAAATCTGAAAGCTTTCATCTTTTATATTACGCCCAAAGGGACGTTCATTTAAAGTTTTCTGTGTTACCTTTATTTATTAAATATCATGTTCTTCGCACTTAAACCATAAAATTCAATTCAACAGCAATATCGCAAAATAATTTTAAAATGAGCATATCTTTAGAATTTCCGATACAGAATCTCGCGCGCTGGAGATAAAAATGTTTTTATTTCAGTACAGGTTGCCATGCCTTTCTTTAAAATCGTTGAGTTTCTTAATCAAAAATTCGTTAAAGTTTTACAAAATATGAAATCGACAATAAAACAAATTCCCAATTTGGGATTCCAGATGCCTGTATTTGGAGGAGGTATATGTTATTCAAAACTGGATGGCTCTAGGTACCGTTGTTTTATCACAATGCGAGAAACATACATACATTAATGCAGATTTTTCATTGCTGAATTTCTTTAAATATAGTAAATATGTGGTGGCAACAGTTATAAATATTTGGTGACAACAGTTTGAAAAGTGATACGAGCATATACAGTAGTGAATCGACGCAAAAGTCAAAACGAAATTAATAGCCCTTCTGAGCTAATGTTCCTTTAAGCTAAAAATAAGAAATAAATAAAAATAAAAAATTTCTGTAAGCTTTCAGATTTTATATTACGCCCAAAAAGGCAGTTTATTATTATTATTTATATTATTTACACGCACATACTCGCTTCGAGAGTATTTGGGCTAATGTCCCTTTGGGCTAAAAATATTTTTTTAAAAAATGCATATCTTTAGAATTTTCTATAGACAGTCTCACATACTGGAGATAATTTTTTCCCCTTCCATACAATGTTGCTACTGCTCGCTTTGAAATAACTGATTTTGTTAACCAAAACTTCGGTAAAAGGTTTACAAAATATGAAATAAACAATAAAACAAATTCCGAATTCGGGCTTCCAGGTGCCCATATTCGGGTGGAGGACTAGGTTATTCAGAATTTGATGGCTATAGGTACCGTTGTTTTTTCAGTGAGAGAAACATGCATACATTCATGCATATTCTTCATTATTTAATTTCTTTAAATACAATGTAAGACAACAATAGTTGTTTGCAACAATTTGAAAAAGGAAAAGGGCATTCAGAATGAAACGGCGCCAAATGTCGTTTCGAGCAAATAGCCGTTCTGGGCTAACTCTCCTTTGGGCTAAAAAAAACAATTATAGAATTAAAAACTGGAAATTTCATATTAATTATATTAGAAGTAGTGATAGGAAATCATTAAAGTTTAATTGAGTGATCGTTGTTTTATATTTTGTAATTTAATGTAAATTTCGCCCTGTAATGCACGAAGATTTCTCCCCTTGTTTTTTTTTTTTTTTTTTTTTT
>KK122423.1:370227-392099 GCA_000611955.2 Stegodyphus mimosarum
TTCAAATCGCCTGCTGTTCGGTATTTTTCTTTTATTTTTTACTTGCCGTAAAAAAGTTTATAGACTATTTTTTCTGTTTATTACATCAGGCTGAGTTACGTAACGTTAAGTAACCGCTGCATTGATCATCAAACAAGTTTACCAATGGTTGAGGTGCTAAAGCCACTGAAAATTAATAATTTATTCTGGATTCTAGTCGAGCCGACTAAACAAGTTGGGTACGTGAGGTTTTCCTCATATGTTATGTGAACACATTGGCCAAATTTCTCTTAAAATTTTCTGTACGGAAACATGCTCCCTTTGGATAGTTTACCTTAATTAAATTAACCAAACATCGAAGCAGACATGCAGATTGTCAGCTCTAAGACGCTAAACTTTTTTAGTTCTTTTATCTTTCTGCAAGGGATTTTTCTTCTTTCTTAGAGCGTGTCTATATGGATGTATAATTGAAGCATGTATGGCTAGCAGTCGGGAGAGGGCTGTCCGTACTGCTTATTTTTCATGTTTCCTTCTCCGAAATAAACTTAATAACTCTATATTTCAGATTAATAATAGGCATTGTCACCAGCGGTCGAGCGGTAAAGTCGCTGAATACTAACAGTTCGGTCCGGGGTTCGCGTCCTAGCGAGCGGACTGGCTGCATGGGTGTTTCCGTTGTTTTTCCCATGCGTAACGTGTATACGAGGCAGTTTCCTTAGAAAGTCCTTCCACGAAGGCTTTGTTCACCTTAGGCAGATAGCCCTCGAGTGCTTTGCCATAACTAAATAAATCAATCACTATAGCAAACTGAAAGAGTTAAAGATAATGCATGTACTTTTATAATAATTCTACTTTTTCCGTCTCTTTTTTTATTTCTTGCCACCAAATATTATCGCCCTGTATTATATTTAAAGACACTAAATAGTGGAGAATCTGCATAAATGTATGTATATTTCTTGCATTGTGATAAAACAACGGTAGCTAGAGCCATCTAATTTTGAATAACGTACGTCTCCACCCGAATATTAACATCTGGAAGCCCAAATTTGGAAATTTGTTTTATTATCTATTTCATATTTTGTAAAGCATTTATGAGTTTTGATTAAGAAACTCAACGATTTCAAAGCGAGAAATGGCAACACTGTACGGGAAAAAAACATTTTTATCTCCGGCGCGCGAGACTGTGTATGGAAATTCTAAAGATATGCTCTTTTAAATATTTTGTGATATTGCTGTTAGATTGAATTTTGTGGTTTAAGTGCGAAGAACATGATATTTAATAAATAAAGATAACACACGAAACGTTAAAAAAACACCCCTTTGGGCGTAATATAAAATCTGAAAGCTTTTTTTTTTCCTGTACTTATTTGCAACAGGTACAACTATCATTAATAAAATATTTATAATTCTTGTTTTAGTATTATACGATGTACTTAAGTGACAATTTTAGAATGTCATTTGTTTCGGTTCATGAATAATATTTACGTATTATTTTTAATAAATAGTACATGATTCTTCTCTTCAAAGGTATAATTTATGACAAACTGTAATAAATTTCTTGGATTCAATTAATTAAACTTTTCTTCGCGAAAATCTTGTGATGATGTTAAAATAAACTTCGATCTCAAATAATTCAAGTTGATTCATTCCTATTTTATTTACTTCATGCCTCAAATTGAGATAAAATTCTAGCAAACGTGCTTTGCTTATTACTTGAAGTTGAACTCTTGTCTTTAGTCATAACAATATCATTCTCACAGAAAAAAAAACTTTGACGTTTTCAGAAACGTCTTCATCAATCAATAAGCATCCTTAAAATGCATTCGTGTTATTATCGATCCTACTTTAACCTGGACAACACATTTGAACGTTGTCATTATATTTGGTATTCAACTTCAAAATGGCTTTTTCGGAACAAGCAGTTTAAAGCCATGTAGAATTTTCACATTAAAAATCAAAATAGTTGACAGAATGAATCTTGAATGTTGCATACGTGCACCTTTTAAAAACAATAAAATTCAGGAACTACTGTTCAAAGATCTTAAAGTTACATAACTGCAGTGCAATATGTTGCACAGTTGCAAAGAAATATTTTATAAGAATACCAGACAATAGTTGGTTTTCCAGCTAAAGTCATAATTATTTTTATGCTTTTCAAAGGCCGAATAATGCTGTTTCTCTGCCTGTTCGGTATGTAGCATGTTCGATGCTTTCTGTAAACCATTTCCTGTTAGTTACAGAGAGTGAGAGAGTTTATGATCGATGAGTAAGTTCAAATCTAAACTGATTTAAGCTTATCACCTGAAATTACCTGGAAAAAGTGCCCTTAGTTGTATGCTTGTAAAGGCTGAGACAGAAATGCTACGAAATCTGCTAGGCCATTTTCAATGTTCTGCCTAAGTCACTGTTGTGTAAGAGTTTGGGTAAACTACTTCATCATGTAATTGGCCCTTTAAGACGGTAAGTTTCCTTGAATTTTATAAACATTGTCTTCACACTAATGCAATTTAGATTACTAGGAAGCAAATCATTCTTTCGCTGTACTATACTGTAGAGTCATCAGAATCCTTTGATGCTGGGGACATGAAAAATGTGAAATTCCCTCGCCGGGACTCGAACCTGTACCTCTTGAATACACGCCGAGTGTGCTACCGTTACACCACGAAGGCATGCTGGAAGGAGGGAGGAAATACCTTATATACTCTCCCTTTTAAAAGGCGACTGGGGATGGGGGGACCCAATCGTCAAATCCTAAAGGTGACGAAATATTATCTAATACCTTTTAGTTCTGGCGCCACTGTAGAATTATTACGATTTTTTATGCTGGGGACGTAAAGAAAATGTGCAATGACCGCGCCGGGACTCGAACCTGGACCTCTCGAATACGCGCCGAGTGTACTACCGTTACACCACGAAGTTATGCTGGAAGGAAGGAGAAAATACCTTATAATGTTTTGAATGATATATTGTACTCACCGTATTACATTTAAGTGTTTCCTGAAAGTGTATTATTAGGACCAGTAACGTTTTATTTTACCAAATGAGTGCAATCATAATTTGAATATAATTAGAATTAATATAATTGATGACGGCAACTAAAAAAAAGATAATTTTTGAAAGTGCTATGATAAAATTTGTCGCAGGATTTGAAGAGATAATACATATGCGGGTCTTGAACTATCAATACGGAGAAAAGACACTGTGGATCAAGCAACTTTCACCTTATTTTCAGGAAGGGGCGGAGATCCATTGCCGATGTCTTCGAGAAATTTTTACCACTCCACAAATAAATTCATTATTATTATGAGACAGAATTCATTATTATAAAACTGAAATTAATACAATGTTAATTTGCTATTAAAAGATGCTGAGCTTTACGAACATGCAACCGAGGCGAAGGAAAAAAAAGCGGAGAGTCTCCTATATCTCCCGTTTGCATATTTCGTAAGTGCACATATGTATCGCCACTGAGGGAGTGGCTTCTAGAATGGACCAATGAGCTTCCAGCAATATTTCTGCCCATTTACATGACTTCTGCTGCGCTTTAAGCAAGATAGTTGAAAATATTTTGCCACGCAATTTTCTGTGCAAAATAAATAAAGCATCATAGATTTCTTGCGAAAATCTTCAGTGGGAAATTCGATCAAATATAAGCATAATTATATATGTAAATAGTAGAAGTCTTAGCACTTTTTATTGCAGCCTAAAAGAAAAAGGTCTTCTGTAATAACAGCCTATGCCCAGTTTTATTCAAACTGAACTTTCCTAATTTGCGTTTCTACACATTTAGTGTGTTAAATTTTACATAAGTAACTGTTCACTCTCAAATGTATTGACTGCACAAGAAACACTTTTCAAACAGAATGAATTTATCTTATTCACAACGAATACATTTAATTTATTCATATGTATCTTTTACTGATAACAACAAGTATAATGAGATCATTCACAATATATATTTAGAATCTCATATTTTCAAAATCAAATGAATGCAAGTATTGGGATAAGAAAATACTAGATTCATTGTAAGATTTCTAGTTATTCTGAGCTCAATAAAAAAAAATTATGCACGTGAAATCTTTTAATCCACAGCTGTTAATAGGTACGTAATATTCGAGGCTAATTGTAGCCTTCATTATTTTTTTAATATAAAGAGCGATAATATGCCACGAACATTAATCCGAATATCAGTGCGTGATAAATTTCGCGAAAGTGTACGATTAAATAAACATATAAAATGAAAGCAGGGCGAGATTTCCTGCTAAAATGATAACAGCATTTATACGGAATGCTTTCATAACTGCGAAATTAAATGTGAACAGCAGCATGCGCTCATATGCACAGTTTCAAAGGTTCAGTGTCACAAGAGCAGTAGAAGTTCATTGGTCCATTTCTGAAACCTCTCCATCAGTGGCGATACTTATGTGCACTTGTGAATTATGCTTCCGTTCTATTCGCTCGATTGACGAAATTCAACTGTCGTTTTTCATGTCTGGAAAGCGAAGAATGAATTCAAATATAGTCAAGTTTCAATGGGACAAAACTTAAGGAACATACCTCTAAAAAGATAAATATTAAAAATTTGATTTTAAATTAGTATCAGTTTCGAATAGTATGTTTCGATAATCATTTTGACGTAACCTTCGAATTCCTAATTTCGACAACCATTTCGTCAAAAATTTCGATTAACTCAAGTTCAAGTAATTGAAGTTTTAATGTATTCTCACAGTATAACAATTAAGTAATCAGATTGTATTTAAATAAATAAAAATATTGTAGAGCTGCATTACAATTCCCTGTCCTAATGCAAATGCGACAGGTAGTTAAAAGGTCTTGAGGTAGGTTTGTTTTTGGTACGATTCTAAGCGTAGATGTCGGAATCTCTTCTGTGCCATAAAAGACTTCACAGCTTTTCTCTATACTGAATTTGTTTAACCATGAGAATTTGTTCTAGCAAAATATAATTAATTAAAAGCCCTGAGAATTGTCGTTTTATCGTATTAGAAAGGTATCTTTTGTGTAAATGCACGAATTAGTCCCGTATTTTTCTACGAAAGAATTATCTACGAAACTTTATATTTATTGTTATTATTATCTTGTTACTCTTACACTACTGAATTATAATAATATAATTCTAGCTGAACGATAATTTCTTGAGTTGAAAGAAAATATTTATGAATCTTGCAATCTATATATATATATATATATATATATATATATATATATAAAGAAGAAAGTCTGTGTGTGTGCGTGTGTTTGTTCGCTAATAACTCAGTCATTACTATAGCTATCGTCACCAAACTTTCTACAGTTCTTTTCTGGGTCTTGGAAAATGTCGACGTCCACTTTTTTCCAGAAAAAAGTAGCTAAAATCAAAGATATTAATTAAAAACTCGGAAAAACGGTAATTTCCGCCCTCATTTTTCCGAGTGGCAACAGTCTCGCAAGCTGGAGATGAAAAATCTGCTTTATTTCGAAAGTTGTTGCCACTGCTCGCTTTCAAATTCTGAGTTTGTTAATAAAAAAATTCTACGTTTTAAGTTGAAATAAAAATAGCATTGCGCAAACATTAAATACATTATTCCAGAATCCAAAAACTCTTGGGAAGTCATTTGCACCATTTCCATCTTCGTACGACTTTAATCAGAGATATTAATTAAAAACTCTAAAAATACTAATTTTCGCACTCATTTTCCCGAGTGGCAACAGTCTCGCGCGTTGGAGATAAAATTGCTTTATTTCGAAAAGTGTTGCCACTGCTCGCTTTCAAATCGTAGAGTTTGTTAATCAAAAATTAAGTTTTAAAAAACCTATACATACAAAGAAGAATGTCTGTTTCTGTGTTTGTTTGTTTGTTCGCATTATTGATTTCTGAACAATTATGGTAAATGTTTTGCCGTATTTAATCGACTAAACTTGAATATAGGTCAAATATTGGATGAACTTGAGCTTTTACGACCATTTGTTTAGAAAGACGAAAATCATTAAAAATTGCTTGCCATTGTTGTTGATTTTAGTTTATTTTTCTATCAAAATTTTTTATGTGGGTTCCATATCGCCTCAGCTTGAAAACTGTATGATTATGAATCGTATTTTCTGCATCATTATTAGAGAAGGATTGTAATGGGGCCATTCTCTGTGTTGTTAGATGCATTACTCTCAGTCTAACTTAACTGCCATCGAGCACTTCCGGTAGTTATAAAATATAACCTTCAGATAAGAAATATTCTGGTTCTTTTCTAGTGAAAAATGATGAGGAAATACTGGAAATGTTTACAAAATATTTTGTAAATTTACTTCTACAGCATTGAAACTAGCAGTGTATTTCAAAAAGTAGCGACTCAAAAATATAATAACCCAATAATCAAAATTATTTTCTTAATCAATTCTTCTGAGAGAATCGTATTTTTGTATTTATTGGCCAGTACTGTAGCATATTAAGAACGATTACGTGCGACTTCACGTGTTTATCGTACTCCTATCAAAACGTTTTGGGTGTTTAGAACGCAAACTGCTGGAAGTTTTGATTTTTAGAACGCAATCAAATTTGTCCTATTAATTAAAAAGTTTTTGATGTAATTCAGAATACAAAAGTTTTTTTTTCTTCAAGAGCATTTAAACTTGTTCTCGCTGATAAATCCATCTATTCCTGTCATGGACGAGCCATGGGAAGCTAAAATAATGTCTGGTAGCATTTCTACAGGTTCAGAGTAAGTGTGTTGCAATATCAGACGCCCCTTCATCCACTTCGAAGCCTGTTCAATCACGTCTTAGTGTATAAATGCATCTAAATAGTGTGTTTCAAACCGAATTATCTTAACAGGAGGAGGTCCAGAGCGAGAGACGCGACCAAGCGAAAGTATTTTCATGGAATAAGGCGTATAGCCAGAAAGAAATAAAAAAACGGTAACAAAACAGAAGAGAACAACTAAAGAGTTGGCGATAATGATGCGACGCGTAACTTCCTCCGAATAAAATACTTGTCGACCTTGGCAGTACGATGCTTCCTGCCTAACATCATAAAAATGATCCAACAAAGGACAGGTGAATCATTAGCAACTATGGGGAAGCAGCATACTCATAAATATAAATATACATCTATAAAAATGCAGGTTCTCAACGTCTGGAAAGTAGTTGCGTAATATCCCTATGAGGTGATATGTGATGGATACCAGCTTTTGTAGAACAACAACATGACAATTCTTTTACTAAAACAGCTTAGCCCAGTAGTCTCAAACTGGCGGCCAACATACCTCATGCGGCCTCCGAAGTAATTCTATGCGGCCCGCGATGGCATTCAATTATGCTGTTGAAATATTTAAAGGGTTTAGATATTTGAAGTCCGAATTTACATTATTTTTATTTCCATTAAAAACGAACAGGAATAATGCACCAGAAAATTTGTAAATGGAGCTAATTCATTAATGGAGTGTGATATGAATCTTATTCAAACATTTCAAGACACAGATTTTATTAACTTTTGTTCGCACTGGTTAAAAAATTAATAAGCTCAGTTACGATTTTTTGCGCTAAGAATAATTGCTGTGCTATCCCAAATGGGATATGAGTCTCAAAATGGCATATTGCGTTGAATCACTTTAAAAGTCTGAATCACTTTTCAGATTGTTGCCACCAAATATTATCGCCATGTATCATATTTAAAGAAACTAAGTAATAATGAGTCTACATGAATGTATGTCTTTATGTAATTCTCTCACTGCGAAAATACGACGGACTACTAAGAGTCATCAAATTTCGAATAACATGGTTCTCCACTCGAAGAGGGCACTTGGAAGCCCGAATTTCGAACTTGGAATTTGTTTTATTGTCTATTGCATACTTTATAACACTTTAACGAATTTTTGATTTAAAAACTCAACAATTTCAAAGCGAGAAGTGGCAATACTTTAGGGAATAAAACGCTTTTATCTCCAGTGCGCGAGACTGCTTATCGAAAATTCTAAAGCTATGCTGTTTTTAAATATTTTAACCCTATGTGGCCTTAGTCCAAATGCTCTCGGAACGTTCATGTGTCTCTAAATGAAAAAAATACCCGTTAACTTATTGGAAAAAAAAAATGCAAACTGGGAAAACACAGTTTTATATATATATGTATGAGTGTATGTGTGTAATGTTTTAAAATGCGTAGATGAAGGAATCCGGTACTTTTTAGCATCTTTCTATATTCGTCATGACTAAGAACACAGTAGTGGCTGAAGGACTGAGTGGAAAGGCATGAGGACGCATCCAACATAACAGAGTTTGAAGAATCACAACCTTTATTTTTTTACGCATATCAAATCATCCTTTTGTAAATAAGATAATTTTTAATCATAGTTGAATACAAGAATTTCCGTGTACACGGGTTTTAAAATACGACGTCATTTTAAGCACGTAAGCAGCAGCGTGGACAAAAAATATCTTGCCAGGATGAAAGCTTAAGCGAAAGAAAACGCAGCAGTTCAAAGGAAGAAGGGAGGAAGTCAATAGCTTCAGTTCGAGTTAGCAAAAGTTTTGGTTTAGAATTTAGTGAGTGCGCAAGAGGTATTTGTATTAAAACGTTACATAAAACAGAAAGATCTCGAATCCGGGTGAACAGATAAATTTAGGGGGGGCGGCATAAAATCTATAATCGTTATTTTTGAGGTCACCAATTATTTTTAGCCGTTCATTTGGTTAATATAAACACAAATTACGAGCTTTTGTTTAAAATTTAAAATCTTATTCGGCCAGAAATATTGCAAGAAAATCATAAAATGCAAGTAGAAGTTTCTTTACCTGTTTTTCTGTTTTTAAAACACGTTCAAAACAATTTTAATATATGAATTAATTATAATATAGTTTTTTAAACACTTATAATCAATATTAATAATATCAACTCGTCGTTTTATTCACAAATTTGAAATTTGCAAAATTTGAAATTTGACCATACATAAAACATTTTATTTAAAACCGCTCAGTAGCATATGTGATTTCTTCTCTTCTTTCAGCCATTTGTTCTCGTATATAAATTGCCTAATGCTATAGTCAGGAATTTTATCACTTTCATGACGCCATCTCTTTGTGTTCATGTTTTATCACAAATAATTTCAATTTTTGAAGAAACGTAGCAAAGTTGACTGACAGTGCACACAGAAATGTTTGCTGAGCTGAATATACACTGCCCTTCAAAACCTAAGGAACAGCATGTTTTTCAAAGCTCACCATTGCAAATATGTCAGAGTAACGAAGTTTGAGAAAATATACGCGAAAACAATAGCAACGACTTTTATTTACAGAGATACAGAAAGTAAAAGACCACACTTGGGTCGAACTTAACAATCAAATAATTTTAACACTAAACCTAAAATAGAACTTAAATTAAACTTTGCTTCGCAGAGCAATTCGCGGAAGTTGGCCTCTACCGAAACGGGTGCGTAGCAAGGTATACTAAATACTACCGCACTTTATTTGTTTTACAATGCAATCACGTAGTAAGCACTATGGCTTATACACTCACGTTTGTGAAAATTGCAACACCATGAAGGACTTACGCGAGTGAGCTGAAATTTTCAGGAAATGCAAAGTAGCGCATGATATGCAAATGATTAGAATTGCAAATCCGTAGCGCATGCGTATGCTGAGCAGCGCCCTCTGAACGGCTGATGGATCCGAATAAATAGACGGCTGTAGCGAGGCGTGTATGGTTATCGGTGGTTATCTGCTAGTGGTAAACGTTAACTCAATCTGTACTTATGCCTCGTCGACGAAAGAGAGCGAGATTTGAACAACTTACAGAGTTTGAACGAGGGAGAATCATCGGCCTTCGTGAAGCTGGATTGTCGTATCGTGCAGTAGCCTCTCGTGTGCAGCGTAACAGCAGCACAGTGATGCGCGTTTGGAAGCAGTGGACGGACGAGTGTCGGACAACTCGGAAATCCGGGAGTGGACCCCGAAATGTGACGTCAGCTCGCGATGATAGACACCTGGTCCGCATGGCGCGGACGGACCGTACAGCTTCCTCTAGACAATTGGCAGCACTGTGGTCAATAGCTACAGGTGTTTCATTGTGTGCTTCATCAATTCGTAGACGTCTGCTGCAGTGTGGACTGCGCGCACGGACTCCTTTATACAGGATCCCCCTAACGCACGACCATCGCCGCCTGCGGCTACAATGGGCCAATCAGCATAGAGACTGGCGTGCTGATTGGCAGCATGTCGTGTTTTCTGACGAATCCCGCTTTAATTTGTGGTACCATGATGGCCGCATTCGTGTCAGACGCTATGCCGGTGAACGCCACCTTCCGGAGTGCATTATCGAACGCCACAGTGGACGAACACCCGGAGTTATGGTCTGGGGCGCCATAGCATATCATAGACGATCTCAATTGCTACGAATTGTGGGCAATCTGAACAGCAACCGGTATATCCGTGAAGTTCTACAGCCCGAAGCTGTTCCCTTCCTTCAAAGCTTGCCAGGCGCTGTATTTCAACAGGACAATGCCCGCCCTCATACTGCTCGGATTGTTAAATCCTTCTTTGCAGCGCAGCAGGTACAGCTTCTTCCTTGGCCTGCGTGTTCCCCGGATATGTCGCCAATTGAACATGTGTGGGATGTCATTGGTCGGCGTCTTGCTCGTGATCCTCGTCCTGTTGCGTCTGCAGACGAACTTTGGGTACGCGTACAAACGATATGGAATGCTCTTCCTCAGTCAGACATTCAAACTTTGTTTGACTCCATGCCACGTCGTGTAGCAGCACTTATTGCGGCGCGTGGTGGCCACACAAAATACTGATTCTGATCTCTTGTTCTTGTTTGTTTGCTTTGAACATTTAATCATTTATTTGTACCACTACCACTCAACTGTGTATTAAATTGCATTCAATTATGACGATTCCTTCTTGGTGTTGCAATTTTCACAAACGTGAGTGTATATAAAACTGATAGTTTAAATATGAAAAAAAACTTCACTTTGTATTTAAATAAATCAGTTTATACATACAAACAAAGTTTGCTGATAGTTGCAGTCGTATTTAACTACATTCCTATTCTTTAACACTGTTTTGATTTTTAATAAGTTACTGAAATAATTAAGAGGTAAAAAATAAATAAGCACTTAGGGGTGAGGCATTTAAAGGACTTGTCAAAATTTTTTTCAGTGTAATAAGGGTATTAATCTATTTTTTTAAGCAAAAAATTGAAAAATCGATAATTTCATCGATTTGGGGGTACTAAGCCCCTTTAAACATCCAGTCAATTTTAGTTATTTCATTCAATATAGTATTTTAGCATACCCCAGCAGTACCCACTCTTTAACTACATTAAACGATTTAAAAGTTTTTATATACCCGAATAACCCCTTGTGTTTGTTCATAAATATGTTCTCGGTGTTTTAGGTTTACTTTTCTTCGCAGTTTTTTTGCAACGATGATCGACAAAGCAGGAGCATAAATAATATGATATATATACTATTATCGATCCCAAAGATTTTATTTAAGATTTCGCAGTTATTTAAAGCAAAAATATAATTATCTCCCTTCCCTTCCGCCCCACCACGGTTTTCCCAGACATATTCCCCTCCTCTTAAAGCTTCAGCAATCATTTGCACGTAACAATCTTCGACACTTACATGAAGGTTTCTTTCTTCCACAAAAAAAATATTATAGCTTGGAAAAAAAATCTGAAAATAGTGTATTATTTTCTTTAATGGGCAACATGGGACGCCTCGTAACGAGGTGTTTCAGGATAATGTTGTTAATTCCAAGCTGCTTTTTTGATTGATGTAGGATCCTGCAAGGTCAACTCTGGAAAGTGTCAGCTGCTGAAAATTTGGTGGGAAGAGGACTTGAAGGAGATTGTTTTGCAAAACGACTTTGCTTTGTTATTCCCTGCATAAAATTTTCACTCTCCCCACTTTCGACTTCGCGGTGTTTCGCCTTGTTTACAACCGGAAGTGTTATTGTTGACGAAGCAGAGGTTAAAAACCATCGTTTCTTGTGGGAATGTGGGAACTAACTCAGTACACCGGGAAGTCGGTTCTACCATGTCCATGATTCTTTAAAGACGGAGGTTTCCGTTTTAGTTTATAGCGACGTACAAAATATTGAATGAGGCTGAAAGTGATCTAAATTGCGTTTATTTAGAAACAACATGATACCAACATATGGCGGAAAGATTTACGTGACAGTTGCTTTGTAAATGAAACTTACGTAAATACATACGTGAAAGAAACTCTAAATGTTAGGTGTTGCAATATACAGGTAAATGCAATGAATGCTTATTAATGGAAAATCATGAACTCGTTTTTCATACAAATTATGCTTACTTGCGCTTTAGATCTGATAACCAATCCTACAAATCCATTATTAGTCTTAATATTAACGTATAAAAAATGTAAAAATTTGGGTGATTTTATACGTTAAACAATATAAATTGAATTTAAAACTACAAATTTTATCTCTGTTAACCTGAATATGGTCCAAATTAGAATATTATTACCAGTCATATATTAATAATAAATTGTTAGTATTAGTAATATATTACTATTAAATTATAAGTAATTAAAGTAATAATAATATAGTATAAATTATTACAGTGATGTTACAAGTAAGCATAGTAATACATAGTGTAATCTTTTTCTCAATGATTAGAGATACCAACTATTAAGTTCACTTGCGGCATTAAAAATATTAAATTATAATGTAAAGTATGAAAATATGATGGAAATTTATTAGCAAATTAAACTTAATTGGAACGAATTAAGAACAACAGTCCTTTAAATTCCGAATTTTCAATTAAAGCATAACCTCTTCATAATAATTTGCCTAGTCGCTGCTAAGGATTTAAAAAAATCGTTCCGGTGTTATAAATAGCTACTTAGCACGTCAGTCTTTTGCTTCTTGCTTTGCCTAGGAAAGTTACGTGTCTTCGCTAAGCTTCTTTTTCTAATGTCTGAAACGTAAGCTATGTACATAGGAATAATGGGACGCATTTAGTACCTCTAGTGTTGTACTAATTACGCAAAAATGTATTTCTGAAGAACTGTTCCTGTTCAAAATAAAAATAGCTTTTTAACCATCAAGCCAGTTATGATTTTCTTGCCAGTCGTCATATACACAACAGTTTTGACTAAAAGTGATCGGCTTTATATTCTCTAGCCAACTCTCTACTAAATTCTATCAACGTAACTGCTAAGTTCTATCAACGCACCAACAAAATTATTACATGTAAATATTATTTTGCGTGATGTACATTCCCAACTGTTAGTACATCAATGAGTGGAAAAACTAATTGACTTCAGTAATTACAATAACTTACACTACAGCAGTTAAAGCACTTACAAGGCATTTTCTTCCTGCTGCCAGCAAGCCTTCGTGGTGTAATGGTAGCACACTCAGCGCGCGTATTCGAGAGCTTTTGCCGGGAATCAAATCTTTTTCAGGTTGGAGTCACGGTGAAGGCATGGCATATTTTTCACGTTTTGTGCTTCAAAATAACCTAATGCGTCTACAGTGGCGCCTGAACTAAAAGGTGGTGGACAATAATTCGTCACCTCCAGGATTTGGAGATTGGGTCCTCTCATCCCCAGTCGCCCTTTAAAAAGGGGAGTATGTGAGGCATTTTCCTCAATGACTCCAGCATGCCTTCGTGGTGTAATGGTAGCACACTGGGCGCGTATTCGAGACGTCCAGGTTCGAGCCCCGGCGAGGGCATAGTACACTTTTCACGTCTCTTGATTAAAAAATAACATAATTATTCTATACATTGAAACAGAAAAACAACTTTTCTTAAAACGAATGACAGTTTTCCGACTCAGTAAGAATTTAATTAATATATACACACAAGGTAAATTTTTGACACTTGATAATTTTCAGGTTGGACATGAAATATCACACAAATGTCGAGCTGAGAATTATGATTGTTGCTATCGTTAATGTCTGAAAATCACACCATGCCATTTATTTTAGGCATTTATCTAAACACTTGACTATGACTATGACGTCATGTCAAGTTCGAATGATATCATCAGGCAAGTGCTATGGTTTCATGATGATGACGTGTCTGTTTTTGCGGCAGTTAAGTGTGAGTAATACCAGTCACGAAACATAATTTCCAAAAGTCGTATATTTTACAAATAATATCATCCATTCAGTGCCACGTTTCGACCGCGTTGTGCGAATTTAATCCCTCTAATGATTATGTGCGTTATACCTATATAATGTGTCATTTGTATCCGACCCGCCGGATAATGGTATAATTCAAAAACGAATTAAATTGTAGAAGAAAAATGTGTTAAAGGAGTTATTAACAGAATAGACGAAATATGTTTGGAAAGACGTGATATATATATATATATATATATATATAGATAGATTTTGTTAAACCGGGGTAAATGTTTTGGATGCTCTTGAGAGTTGACTCAAAAAATTTAATATACAAAAAAGACACATTAAATGATTATTAACTCCTGCAGTCATTGCTAGTTTATTAACGATAGAATTTAATTCTTTTTTTTTTGTTAAAATTCTTTAATTTCAACGATCTATAAAACACCTTTTTAAAAAGCATAGCTATTTTAAATGATTCCGTATATTTGAGGGCATTGACTAGTATTGCTGTATTTTTTATTGAAAAAGAAATCAGTGCTTCGAAAAAAAATGTAAGATATACATTCCTGAACACACTGTAAAGCTAAAGTTAAATTATGTTTTATAAAATGGCGGTGGGAATTTTCCCTTTTGATTCCTTTCAAGGGAGAAATAAATCAACGAGAAGTAACTTTTCGTGTCATTGTATAATATTTCTTCGTTTTTAGCTATGATATCTTCCTTGCTCCATTTTTTCTTGTTAAATGTCAAAGCATGTTTTCATAAAAATAAAAATAAAATATAAAAAATATAAATGTAGAAAAGATAAATAAAGTATAAAAAATATAAAAAAGATAAATGCATAGGCTTGTATCTTCCCCCTTTTTTTTATTAATGTTTTTTCTGAACACGTTAAAAACGATTCTCTCTAAACAGTGGACAATTACCTCTTTCTCCAACCGAGCCTTTGTGTATTAGATATTCTCACGAGGCCCGTCTATTATGGGATATAGCCCATCTATTATTTCATCAGTTTTTTACTAAAACGTAGGGATTAATTTTTATGACTAAAATGTAGAATAAATTTAAACTTTTCCCACGATGTAGAGAATTCCCAGGATTTTCCTAGAATATTTTCCCAGTAGTAGTAGAACAATGTTGCACTTCAGAAAGGAAAGTTTAATAATACAAAAAAGGGATCAGTACCTTATTTGCGATTCGAATCCAATCCCAGATGATAATGATTCCCCTCCACTAACCGTCCTACCGACTGGGCGACTGGAACTTAAAATATAAAACAAACTGCGTTTATAGTTTTAATTAATTCTCTTAATGCCGCTCAACCGGGACAGTGGTTAGCGACGCTGACTACTGTACCGAAATCCCCGGGTTCGATGTCTCGAAAGCGCTACTTAGGTATGTATTAGATTTATATATTGCATTGTTCTAATATAGATATTTTGACACAAAATTGGATTTTTTCTGAAATGAAATGCCATTTTTTTCCATATTTCGATTCTACCACTTAAATTATGCCTTAATATTAAATTTTGTAATTTTTGTGAGAAATTTATGGAGAAATTTAAAATTTTATCTTGGCGCATTTTTTTTCAGTTGCGCCAAGAATAACTCATTTGGTGAACTTCTTAATATATGGCAACCTATTTTCCTTTCCCTTTTTACACTGTGCTTGAGCGGAAAAAAAGGTCACATCGTTCCTACTTTCAAATAATTTTAACAAAGTGCCTAAACCACATTTGACGTTATTATCGCTTTCAACAAATATGCCAAATTTCAAACCCCGCCAGTGTATAAATTCACATATATCTTCTGAAATTTTGAATAAAAATCTCTAATTTTTTGCAGGTATGCTTAAAAAGAAATCCACTTTAAGATGATGTAGAAATTTTTAAAATAAATCATAAAAAATGGGCGAATTTTATTTGAAATGAATCTAAATTTCGAAATGTGAAAGGAAGAATTAAAAAAAAATTAATACAAAAGCGATATTAATAAATGTATACCAAATTCAATTAACACTGAGGGGCTAAAATTTTTAGAGCTAATTGTTTAAAAACTACTTGTGCGATTTTTACAAAACTTGGCAATTTAGCATAATTTCAGTCATAGGATCGAAATGTGGAAAACAATTAGAATGTCATTTCAGAAAAAGTCCGCTTTTGTGTCAAAATACCCGTATTAGAACAATGCTATATATGAATTTAATACATATCCTAAGTCGCGCTTCTGAGACATGAAAAACACAAGTTGAATTTCGTCAATCGGCCCAGTAGAACGGGAGATATCGAACTGTTCCATTTTGGGGGTGAGGAAGTAGTGTACTTTTCCGTTGCTTCCAAAAGCTATAAAATATTTTTGTTATTTGCTTTCGATTCTTCTTATTACAATTTATTATTGGTTGTGCTAAGATATACGAAAGGAAAAACGATTTGGAGAAAGCACCTGAAAAAAAAAAAGTAGTCATCATTTTTCATGTTATGGCATTACGTGCCAGTATCCCAGTGCACGCGTAAAGCGTACTGCGATAAAGAGTGTTTTCATCGCGCGAAACGGCTATACCGCGGTTAGAGCAAACAGTAAACAAGTGAAGAAAATTTCTCCATACGCAGTTTTTCTTTTGAATTGGAAAGCTTGTTTATCTGCGAAAGAAACATGCAGACATGTTCGTGGTCGAGAAGAACTATTTACGATCTTCTTGTATCATTTTCAAGGTCGAAAAAAGTATATTTTTCCTTACTCTTTTCTACACTGTTGCATTGTGGTGAGATGCGCTAGTTTATGACTGCGGAGAGAGAGACTATTGTGAAAATTTCTTTTTGCTAACGCTCTCCGAAGGATAAATTTGTCATTTTGAATAGTACCGTTTATTCATTGCGTAAAATGTAATGGAAATTTGCAACGATACTTTTTATTTAGCATAGATGCCTTCTGCTGTTTTCAGACAGAATAATTTTGAATTTCGGTATTATTAGACTACAGGAGTGGTGCGCAAACACTGGGGGTCGCGAACAAATTTTTTGGAGATCGCCAAATTCAGAGAAATTTACTTGACAATAAAAAATATGAGACTTTTAAAGAAAATTCTGGAGGTTTACTAATATTCGCCAGGGGTTTTAAATTAAACAATTCCATATTTTAATTTCTCTTTCATTGTTTTCCACTTGATTCGCGCGTTGCCCTTGGTATTTTACAAACAGCACGAGTCGAACTTCCAAAACAATTGAATACTCGGCGCCTACCCTTTTCATAGCAAAAAGGCGCAGCGAAGACCGTGTAGTTTTTCCGTCGTCAAAATCAATCTGAAATAGTGCAATTTGTAATTGTAATACGTATTATTTATAAAGTGCGTTTGTTAATTCTAACCAAATTTGCTTTCAAGTAAGTATATAACATTTCCTAAGTATTGGATAATCCAGTGCTTGAAGGATAATAAAAACAGTTTTGTTTTGAGTTTTATTTTCCTCTTGATGGATAAGTATGGCTAAAAATAGCTTCCTCGCAAAGCGGGTTTATGGTTGCCAGAAACTGGCAAGGAAAAGTAGCGTTGTCAGATTTGGCACGAAAGCTCTCATTTGGCGACAAAATTGGCGCTATGCCAGATACGGAGCGAGAATATTCCAGAACGAATTGTTAGCGGTTTTCTCGAGAATATTCTCGAAGGTAGGTCAAATGCTATATATACCCTGTCTGTAAGCGGAGTAGAGAGTATGTTGAGGTCAGTATTAGTGTCTTGAGTTCAGAGATTAGCTCGAGAGCGATCGACCGATTCGGGAGCTGTACTCTAGTGCTTTGTCATGAAGTTGTCTTCACAGTTATAGCCTGAAAGCTTATAAGGTATTCCTCCCGCCTTCTTCGCATGCCTTCGTGGTGTAGTGGTCTGCATGCTCGACGCGTAACCGAGAGGTCCGTTGTTCGATTCCCGGCGAAGGCGTTGCTCATTTTTCATGTCTCCTGCTTCCAAAAATACCTAATGTCTGTACACTGGCGCCCGAACTAAAAAGGTGGTGGATGATGATTCTCCACCACCGCGATTTGGCGATTGAGTCCCCAAAACCCCAGTCGCCCTTTAAAAGGGGAGTATATAAGGTATTCCTCCCGCCTTCTTCGCATGCCTTCGTGGTGTAGTGGTCTGCATGCTCGACGCGTAACCGAGAGGTCCGTGGTACGATTCCCGGCGAAGCCGTTGCTCATTTTTCATGTCTCCTGCTTCGAAAAAACGTAATGTCTCTACAAGCTGTGTTGCTGATTGTTTCAGCGTGCTTTTCGTAGTTTTCGACGACTGTAACGCATCTTTGGAACTGTCCTGTGTAATACTGACAAATAAATTGTGTTTTGATTCTTCATGAAATATTTTCATTAATTACTCCAAATCCATGAACCCTTAGAACGCAACAATAGGTGCCCACAGTTCACAAGAGAAGGACAATGAAAATGGGAATGATAGACCAACATCTAATAAAATTAGAAAAACTCTTCATGAAAATGCAAACAAAACTGGTTCTGTTTCTACTGCTTATCAAGTATTGAGAAAATAACAAGAGGAGTTTATGAAATACGGTTTTAAATGTCTCATTATCAGTGGAAGTGAACATGTGTTGTGTTTTAACTGCAGTGAAAAATTGGCAAATGGAAGCATGAAACTTGCTAAGTTAAAAAAACATAAAAGAAACTAACTATAAAGATTTAGTAAATGAATCTGAAGAATTTTTAACGAAACGAGCTGAGAGCATAAAAAACCAAAATGTGCAACAGTTCCTTTAAAATCTCGTACAATTGGACAATTTCTCTTTCTTGCTTCGGCAATAAAAATGACATCAATTATGCATGGAGAAAAATAGATCGCGATTTAAAACCAATACCACTATCAAGAGATTCCGTTCTCGCTGGATTTTCACCATATATTTAATATAGCAATAATTTTGTTAAATCGAGTACAAAACTCTCCTGTCTTTGTTATGCATCTTTATGAAACTACCGACATTACTAAAATGTCTCAATTAATTATTTATGTAAGATACGCTTTTGAAGACGGCATAAAAGATTTTTTTTTTTTATGTTGAAAAAAATTTGGAACGGAACAAAACTTGAGAAAATTTTTGAAATTATTAATAGATATTTTGAAACAAAAACCTTGCCTGGAAACACTGTGTCGCGGTTTGTACTGATGGTACTGCAGTATTAACAGTTAATAATAAAGGAGCAGGGGACCTAATAATGAAAACTTCTCCCCGTGTAGTATTCAACCATCGTATGATACATAAGCAAGCTCTTATTGCAAAAGACATTGATGAAGAGCTGCACAAGATAGGATGTTATTACTGCAATTAATTAATTACATTAAAAACACGAATATAATCAGTCGTCCCTTTTCAGTATTCTACAGTGAGATGAGTTCTGTACATGAGGCATTATTATTACATACTTGAAGTCAGATGGCTGTCACGTGGCAAAGTACTGCGACGTATTTTCGATTTGAGAAATGAAGTTTTAGAGACATTAGATATTTTTGTAAAGCAGGAGAAATGAAAAATGAGCAAAGCCCTCGCCAGGCTTCGAACCACGGACCTCTCGAATACGCGCCGAGCATGTTGACGACTACACCACAATGGCATGTTAAGAATGCAGGAGAAATATCTTCTATACTCCTCCTTTTTTAAAGGACGACTGGGGATTAGGGGACTCAGTCGCCAAATCCTGGTGGTGAAGAACCATCATCCACCTTTGTTTCAGTTCGGGCGCCACTGTAGACACATTAGGATTTTTTTTTTTGAAGCAGGAGAGATGAAAATGTGCAATGCCCTCACCGGGACTCGAACCACGGACCTCTCGAATACGCGCCGAATGTGCTAACCATTACATCACGAAGGCATGCTAAGAAGGTGGGAGAAATACCTTATAATGTGTAGGTGAATAAATTTTGTTCGCAGTTGAAAATTAATAAGAAAGATCTCGAGTGGGCAAAGAGAATCTACAACTCTGTGATGAAAATAATTTCTCTTTAAGGCAACAGTTTTTATCAGAATCGAAACGCCATCAAGTTTCAAGCCATATTAAAAAATAAAGGCGTTTATGATTATTTGCGTACATAATGTACTTCTTTTTTTATTCGTCAAATAAAAATTTAATAAATAAAATAAAAGACATGGTTGTTATTATTTATTCTCAAGTTTTGACCCACTTGGTGAATTTTCTTTGAAAACTTGGAAAGTTTTACATAATTTGTTTATATTTAGTTTAAGATAAAATAAGACATTTAATGATAAATTAAACATATTAGAATTATTTGAAAGAAATGCCAGTCTGAGAATTCAATATTTAGCTGTAAATATGTTTTAATTACGAAATGTAACCAACAAAAATGTTGTTACAGGTAACAAGCTTTAGATTTCAGATGGAAAATAAATATAAATTTGAATTTTTAATTTCAGATGAATAAATATAAATTTGAATTTTTTTCTCTTTACGATATTATTATTATTGCTTTTGTATGTCTAGATGAATATTTAGTAAGCGAAATTTTAAGTTTATTTAAAACAAATTTTTTTGTTTTGCTAATAAAAATTTTCTTTTTTTAAATTAAAAAAAATTTATATGTACACCACATGACTTCCTTGAAGGAATACTAAATTATACGCGATTTTCCTGGATTTCATTTAAATATATTGAATTAACAGTTAACGAATTTTGAATTAAATCTACTTCGTCGATAATAGAATAAATGAACTCTTTAAAGTTCACTATATTTATTTACCATAGCCACACTTCGGCGCTAGGTTCGCTTAACAGCGTTACATCTCATTCATTTTATAACACAGAATGCGCAAAAATTATAGCATCTGAAGAATTACCACAAGTTCTATTCAAATACTATAATAAATCTAAAACGATGTATAAAAGAAATTAAACAAATAAAAAAGAAGCAGTTTTTCACAGATGATTCAGCTCCTCTTACCTAATGCGCATGCGCTACTAATTAGTTCAGTTCTCACTTCGCTATAAGGCAAAAATACATACAAATTCAAATATATTCATTAAAAATTGAAAAATATAGAAAAATATAAAACACCGAGTTTTATATTTTTTTTTTAAAATTGTTTTTTTTAAAAACAATTTTAAAAAAAACAATTTTTACAATTAAAATTACATTTCATATTCAGAAACTAGCTAATAACTTAAATGATAATTCCAGAATGAATCAAGTATAATTTAATTCGCAATAATAAAAGAAGACGTTACTTTGTTGTTGCGAAGCTTAGTTTCTCTAGACTGGCAACAAATCCACTATTCTGCTAAGTTTCAAATGTAAACAAATATGGCGGCGATCATAACCAAAAGCTAGGCTTAGCCGCGCTTAAAAAAACTTTTAAATTGTTGATAATTCCTAAATTATTGCATGCAAGTTAACAAAAGGCCTAAAATTTTTAACCGAAAGATAAGAACAACATAATCCAATCATTTTCAAAGCAAAAAATGCACAATTTACAAACTTATAAGAATAAAGAAACTGAGATCACTGAGGCGAGTAACAGAGTGGATATATATATATACATATATTTATATACTTTTGGTGCGGTCGATTGCAACCAAAATGCTAGGTGCATATCTACTTGTTATAGCAGTCCTATATATAAAATTTAAACATTCTGAGGTTATGTGTTTTTGAGTTATGCGATATGCATACATACATATGTACGTACGTGCGTATGTATGTATGTATGCACGTACGCACGCACGCACTGACGCCACGAAAAAAATCTCTTCAGAATCCATTTTAGATCAGTTTTATAATTTTTTTTTGGGGGGGA
>KK122423.1:394792-419992 GCA_000611955.2 Stegodyphus mimosarum
TTTTTTTGCGATATTCTTTTGAGTAATTAATTTGTTAAAATGTTTTACCTTAGTTAATGGGTATCAAATTTACTTTTAGGCGATTGCCTTTAGAATTTTTCTCTTTTTGCTAGGAACAAGTCTATCATTAACTTTTAGGCGATTCCTATTAGAATTTTACTCCCTTTATTTGGCTTTGATCTTAATTTTTCAGCTCAATGCGCAAAATTTTTGACTAATGGTCATTTTTTGGTCATTTGTTCATCTACTACTTTCTTTTAACTATATATATATATATATATATATTAAAACTCGGGACCTTTCTAAAATGGAAGACACGCAGTGAAGTATTTACAAAATTTCAAAACCTTGTCAGGACTGAGTGTTCGGTGCATACTCTTGGCGAACATATTCGTGAGTTAGTTAAAGTCCTGATCTTGAACAGGGAGCTGAATGCAGCTATGTTCTGTGATAGAATACTGTGATTAAGTTGGAGAATAACTGCACTTGAAAGGGATTTGAAATCCTCTTTTATTAAATAACAATTATTTACAACCACTTCCCAACTCGGGAGGGATACAGAAAGTAGAGACCGCACTTGGGTCTAAAATGAACAATCAATTAAATTTAAACTAAAGCTAGATAGAAATTAAATTAGTCGTTGCTGGCAGAGCTATAACGTGAGGTTGGCCTCTAAACTAAATGGTGCGTAGCAAGATTTAACTAATACTGACGCACTTGGAATTACTTCAATAAGCAATCACGTAAAAGCGCTACGGCTTAGAATTTAAATGCTAGCTAGTCAGGCGAACGTCGAATAGAGTGACTGTGGTCTGAGACTAAAAGCTCTCTCACACTGAGAGGTTCCTAACTCTCGCTTAAATATAACTTGGCTCCACTTCAAATTAGCATAAAGCTGAAACGCGCGCTTATTCTAACGGGAAGTTGAAATGAGAACAGATAGAAAAGTGTAAATTAAAATAAAACTTTGTTAGTTTAACTAAAACCTTACAACCTTGCATCAAGAAACGCATGGATTAATAGGCCCAATAATCAACTTTATTTGGAAACGGATAAACAATAACGAGGTAATTGTTAAAAATTTAAAAAAAATATCTGAAACCTTTCAGATTTTACATTACGCCCAAAGGGGCGTTCTTTTAACGTTTTGAGGGTTACCTTTATTTTTATCAAATGTCATGTTTATAGCACTTAAACCATAAAAGTCAGTTCAACAGCAATATCGTAAAATAATTTGAAAATGAGTATATCTTTAGATCCGGCGGAGATAAAAGTATTTTTTTCCATAATAGTGTTGCCATTGCTCGCTTTGAAATCGTTGAGTATGTTAATCGAAAATTCGTGAAAGCTTTACAAAATATTAAATAGGTAATAAAACATACTCCAAATTTGGGCTTCCAGATGCCCATATTCGGGTTGAAATGTAACTCATTCAAGATTTGATGGCTGTATGTACCAGCGTTTTATCACAATGCCAGAAACATATATATGCATTTATGCAGATTCTTCATTATTTTAATTTATTTAAATATAATACAGGGTTTAATATTTGGTGGCAACAGTTTGAAAAGTGAACCGGCATTTAAAGTTTTCAACGCAAAATGCTAAAACGAAATTAATAGCCCTACTGGCCTAACAAAGGATTTAAGTCTTTAGAGTCTATATACGTAACTTATATTCTTTGATTGTAATTAAATAAAGAGTGGTCAGTTTTTTCAACTTTTGCCTAAATTACTGGCGCAAGTTTGATGGGACTCCGCCAATTTTCATGGTCTACGAGACTTTATTATAAGTTGTTTTACTTTCGTATGTTTAGAGGCTACGAAAATACATCGGCTTTTATATCTGAAATGCAATTTTTCCTTATGATAAACGTATATTTTCGTTGAAATATGATACCCGAAATTTTCGCGATTACAGTACTGTCTTTACTTCTTACAAGAGAGTAAAAAATATATTTTGTTCCCTTTAAAAAAAATGATGATTACGTAAAAGCTTAGAAGCTTAAAAAAATTGCGTAAAAGCTTAAAAAGCTTAAAAAAATTGCGTTTTAACTATTAAAGATCAAAGCTTAAAAAAGCGTAAAAGCTTAAAAAAATTGCCTTTTAACTATTAAAGATCATTTTGTATTATCTACATATAATTTTATTAAATTTGTTATGAATTTGAATGTTTAAGTGCAGCTGGCAGCTAAAATAGCAGAGCGCGCTCTTTCTACATATTTGGAGATCTGCCAAAATGAAGTTTCACGAAGACTCCTATCCAAAGCATACACCACAAAAAATTCTATTGAGCAAAAGCGATGTGAGCGAAATATTAACCAAGCTCTTGCCATGGTCTTGTTACTTGAGTTACGACTTCCATAATGATTTCAGCTCGTATCGGGCTATTGCCAAGCTGATTTTTAAACTATTTCATTTAAAGTAATTTTAATAAAAATATGAATGGTAATTTGTTTGATAAAATAGCTCAGTAAGCTTTTTGCTCGAAGTCAGAAAGATTTGCCTGAATTTGATTAAAAAAAGGGGGGATCAGCGCCATCAAGTATTCACAGAATTACGAGGAGATCCGTTTCTTTATCTTTTAGATATTATTCCATGGAGATGAATAATATCCGAAAACATTATATATGTAAGATTAATATTTTTAACACATTATTTATCTCCAGGAATGTTCCTACATTATGAACCGAATTATGTATAAATAGTGAATGACATACTTTGTTCTTTAAGTACTTTTACTAAAAATTCTCCATATATATAAAAAAATTTCTTTCTCTTTACTGTATTAATTTTAATTTAACAACTCGAAGAGCTAAAATTTTGAGAGCTAATTTTTTAAAAATTACTCGTGCGACTTTTATAAAATTTGGTAGTTTGGCATAATTTGAGTCGTAGAATCAAAATATGAAAAAAAAAATGGCATGTCATTTAAAAAAAAGTCCGATTTTGTCTCAAAATACCTATATTCCAACAATGTTATATATAAATTTAATACATATCCTAAGTCGCGCTTTCGAGACATGAAAAACGCAATTTGAATTTTGTCAGTCGGCGCAGTAGAACGGGAGATATACATACAACTGTCCCCACCCCCCTTTTTTGCGTGTGTATGTGTGTGCGTGCGTGCGTGTGTGTGTGTGTATATATGCATGCAATGTACATATGAAGCTTGGGATTCTAAATTTTTACTTAAATGCTCGAAAGACGATAAAGCAATGGGAATATGTTATGCCTGTGCTGTGAAGTAGCACGAAAAGCAACCATGCCTTCTCCGAGGTTCGAACCCGGGCCCATCGCTACGGCAGTCAGGATCACTAATTACTATTCCGACTTCGCGGCAAAGCACCGATACTAAATGCCAGGAATGCAACACTACAGATATATTCATATCTAAATGAATTTCCCTTCACCATGAGTATTTAAACGTACAGAGGAAGCCTCGACATAATACATCACCAAAAAATTGCACTAAACTATTTCCTAACTTATTGACTATTATTTTCCAAAGATTTTTCATTTGGAATATTTTTATGCAATCCATACAAGAAAATCTTTTCATATGTTAACTTCATATAGCAGCTTAAATCCCATGATATATTTCAATTCTCGTGTTCTTAAAGTTACTGTATAATCTGTCTTTTGTATCCACCTTTGGCCTCAGAAAAGAAACGTTCAAGTTTTTTAACCTTGATTTTTTTTTTCAAAATCGAATCTCCAACATAGTTACTTTCGTTTTCTAAACTCAGCAGTAGGTACTTGCAATTACTGATAAAAGGATGAGGTCCACGCGGGAGGTGAGATGGGAGCAAATAGTTATAGGTCTGCTGTTTAATTATGAAGTTTTGTTCAGAGCCTCATAGTAGGCAAGATAGTTCAAGCATTTGAAAGGAACGTAGGTCGATGAGGCGTAATGTGGGGCATAAGGAAAAGTGACTAACGCCGAAATATTTGCAAAATAATGTAATAATTTACGTATGAATGAATTAACCTGTTTACCATGATGATAATAATTTTTGTATACTGCAATCAATTAAGTACTATTAAACTAACTGCTCGCAAAATCAGAATGAGATTAAGTTAAATGTTAAGAATGTTATACTATTAATAATGTTATGAATTGTTAAGAAAAGCAGCATTGAGATTTCTTTAGACATTTATGAGTTAAAACAGTTTTTGTACTTAAAACAGAAATAAAAATCTGATGTGTACACCACATGACTTTTTTGTACGGAATATTAAATTATACGCTTTTTTTCCTGAATTTCACTTATTGAATTGAATTAAATGTACTACTTCGTCGATAGCGCATAAACCACAATAGAATAAATGCACTCTTTGAAATTCACTATATTTATTTACCATAGCGAATCTCTGGCGCTAGGTTTGCCTAGCAGCGTTACATCTCATTCATTTTATAACTCAGAATGCGCATAAATTATGCCATCTGAAAAATCTAATATCTAATCATTGTTGCCACATGTTGTATCAAGGAAATTAAACAAATAAAAAAGAAACAGTTTTTCACACAGAGATTCAGCCTCGCTTACCTAATGCGCATGCGCTACTCGCAAACATTCTCCTCTGTCCGAGACAAACTGATGACAATATTTGCTCCTAATACGAAACACTTCCTCGAATTTCATTAGAAATATATTTCTCATTCAAATTAATTCTTTTCTCAGTTCGCTACAAGGCAAAAGTACATAAAACCTCAAAATATCTATATTAAAAATTGGAAGATATAGAAAAACATAGCCCATTTTTTACGTTGCTGCATCGATATAACGTAATGACTGCAAAATGTAATAAAGAAACATTTTGCATACCTTTTCAAAATTGGTTAATTGAAGCTTAAAGTCAGCTTGAATCTCTATAAATTCAACATGCATTGATTTCATACTATTTCTAAAAAGTCTTAAAAGATTTCAGACTCCAAAATGCAAACTTGTAACGATTTTCGATCCTGTGCGTTAGATCGTCAAGGAGTTTCTTCGGTAACAAAGCTATTCATGATAAATAGGCCTGAAGATTGCTATTTGGGAGATAAATGGTACAAGGCGACAACCTAGTGCCCCCCCCCCCACAGATATGCTACTGGATTTAAATCCAAAAAATCTGTAGTCCATTCCATCCCCTGGATTCCTTTGCTCTCAAGATAGTCAATCACTAGAACAGCTCACCGAGACAAGCATTAGCAGGAAGATATCACCCGACTGCACATCTAAACAACTTGAAGTAAGAATCAAGAACTTCATCATTGTTTATTTCAGCATTCATAGTTGACTGGTAAAAATCTGTAACTCAGTGCAGCCAGTCAGAATGATGTCCTCTTATACTACGATTCTACCTCATTTGTATCAGTGCTTTGCATGGATATTTGTAGGCTTATTGCGTGTATTTTACTCCTTCCAGATGCTAACATGCCTAGAATTAATCTCCAAATAAAATCAATATTCATCAATAAAGAGAACTCGACTCCAGTATGTAGTCCTCTAATCGCAATGATCTTTGCATGACTGCAACTGGGTGCATTTTGCAGTTCGAGCTACAGTGGGACATAAATCAAAGGTTTCTTTGCATAACGCCCTCTTTTATGCAGCTTGTCAATCACTATATACGATCTAGATAGTCGAGTTCCTGTACCTGCAGCGAACACACTTACAATCTAAGCTGAACGTCAGTTATCATCTATTTCTTTTAGCAATCGTTACCAAATAACGGTCCTAATATCCTGTTGTGTCACGTTTCCGACCTTGACCTGGTTGTCAGCATACATCACTAGTGTCTTTAAAGTCTTTCCAAATTCTTGACATGAAGCTTTTGGCTACTTCAGGTTTTTGTAAACCTGTGTCAGGTGTTTGTCCTGCTTCCGTTCTCCCACTCGCACGCCATTTTTTACAATCCGTCAGATTTTTTCTCAACGATACATTCCAGCTTTCATGCTCGAAAATTTGTCCATCTACTTGTACAGTCCTTCAAATTAAAATTTGAAGCACCCTCTTGCACTCCTTTCCACTGGTCCTGAAAGAATGAGCGCAGAAATTTGCATGATTCTATGCAAAGAAGGTGAATCTCATTGGACTACGTGATATTGTTGATCTTGAAATACCAAGCAGCTAGACTTCACTTAATATAATTCACACAAAGCACCTTTTCATAGCTGATCCTTAAATTTTCCCCGCTATTGTAAGTTATTACTATGTAAAAATTAACATTTTAAATACTTTATATAATTGTTACATTTAAGATCATCCGTGTATAAAAGTATTTAAAGCGTAAACTTACTAGAATATTATGAAATTTCAAATACCTGCTGCGTGCTTTTTAAAATAAAAACTCAAAATAGCTACCTGCGTGCTTCTTAGAACTTAGCCTCCGTTTTCTTTTACCTTTTAACAGATTTGACTAACATCCGTTGCACATATAGTTCGCGTTCATATTCTGTCCTATTAGTCATATTCTACACATATTCCACAGTTTCAAAGGCATTAAGATCTGGAATTTTCCATCATATTTTAGATTTTGTCGTAAGAGTAATTTTTATTACTTTTCTTCGTTTAGAGACAATGTAAATATTAAATAAGTGAATTCAAAATTTAAATATTTTATTAACTTTCATTTAAGCAAATTATTCTCGTGCAATGAGCACCTTATCAAGTTTATATCTCTTTGATTGCCAGGCCTTCCTATCTCACAAGAGTTGCACCTTTAATAACACTCAAATTAAGCTGAATTTAAAGAGGAAAAAAAACAGAAATAAGCAAGTAAAATCAAACTGAAATTTAGCTGTAACCATAATCTATGGTTAGGTGCATGTAAAGAACGTGTAAGGTACCTTTAAGTTAATTAACCAATTATTTTATGTTTTAGATGTTTACTGTCATTTCACCCTTCCGTTTTCTCGCCAGAATATATGTTTAGTTTGCTTTTATTTAAAGCAAAATTTTTAAATTGTAAGACAGAGCGTTTTCTGCTTTATTTCTGCTTTTGAGGCCACGTTACTGCGATTGCTAGATAAGATAAAATTTGTAGTCTTCAGCCTTGCTTTGGTGATAGTTGGCGATAGTTGAATTTCACGCCAATTAAGTTTTGAGCAAACTTCATGTTAATTGATCTGCGTAGCTTTTAGCTGCTAATTTATCTGCTTTTAAATTTTACATTGAACTTGCTGTTAATCTTAAGTTATCTCGCCACAAGTCGCTGACTAAGTTATAAGCCCAAAGTGTTCCTTCTGTTCTTATTTAGTTTTAAATAAAGGATCTTTTACACACTTCTCAAGTTTCAGTTCATATTTTAGACTTAGCGGCAATTCGCTTAACGTCTATCAAGAGTTTGGACACTTTGGATGATTAAAAAGCACACTAAACTTTATAAATTTCACATTAAAAGCTTCTAGAGCTTTTGCGGAAAATTTTGTGATACAGCAACGATTTATCGCTATTTACAAGTACAAAAATTGTATGGTGTTCTTCGCTATATTGAAAGAATGTGTGACTAACTGTCATTTCCTAATCAAAAGTGGCTTAGAGAACACTGTACATCTTATTTTGGAGCAGGATACGAGAAAAATTTGCTTTGTCTCACCAGGAGTCGAAACTCTGGATCTTCCAATGCCAGCCGGACGTGCTTTCTGGTTACACTAAGAACACACGCGCTGAGAAGGGATAAAAACCTAACATCCAAACTAAATCCATCAGAAAGTAGTTCTTTCAAAGCATAAAATTAAGGTTAACAATAATAACAATCAATCTATTTCTTTTAGAAACTAATTTGTGTCTTCAAGAAAGAATGCAGAAAGGAGCAAACATACCAAGTAAGCAAAAATGAGAAGTACCATACTTTTCTCAAAAATAAGACCTAATCAAAAAGTAAGCCCTAGCATGAATCTTTTGAATACTCCTAGCATAAGCCTTACCAATAATATAAGCCCTAGTTAAGATCGTCAGTGACGCCTTATTATCGAATGATCAAGTGCAGACTGAACGTGCATGCACATTCGAAACGAACGGATGTGATTGCTAAAAATTAGAATCTTCACTACTTCTTAACAACAGACGTTTAGCACTTGGTTTAATTATAAATGTAAAGGATAAAAAATTTTGATGCTCGGATAAAATGTGTCCAAAAAGAAAGAGCTATTCCGTCGAACACAAGAAAGGAATTGTGGAAGACTCCAGGGATAAAATTCTTACGGTTTTCTACATACGAAATAAGATCTACGAATGGTCCGAAAACGGCGATCAGAATAAAATAACCTCAGTTAACAGGTCGACGAGGCAAATTCCGAGATGCGTAAGTGTGGATCAGGTCGATAACCCTTATTTCCTGAATTGGAACACATCGTCAGTGAATGGATTGCTGACAGAAGGGAAAAGTGTTTCATTGTTCTCAAGCTTTTGCCCTTGCAGTGGCAATATCACCCAGATGAATTCAGAGCATCGCAACATTGGATAGATGGCTTGCTTCAGCAATGTCAGCGGTCTCTAAGAAAATCAACAACACTGTTCAAATTGGAAGGTACTCCAGGGATAAAAATCTTACAATCTGCAAAGAGAACAAGCTGGATCTATAAATGGTCTGAAAATGGCAGTCAGACTAAACTAACCTCAGTCAACACGTCGATAAGGGACATGCCAATAAGCATAAGTATGGATCAGATCGATACCCATTATTTCCTGCATTGGTACACATTATCAGTGAATGGATTGCTGACAGAAGAGCAAAATATTTAGTTGTTCGCAGGGCTGATATTCAAGCTTTTGCCCATGCAATGGCAGTATCGCTAGACGAATTCAAAGCAGCATTCAATTTCAACATCGGATGGATGGCTTCTTTCAACAATGTCAACTGTCTCTAAGAAGATCAACAACACTGTTCAAATTGGAAGGTATTGAAGTGATTAGACGTTTGCTTACATTCAAGTGTTATATTGATGGCATCAACTTTCCTATGTACCAACTCTCGAACATTACTGTTGTGGATGAAACTGCAATGTTTATTGGTCAAGGTTCTCAAACTACCATTGATAAGAGCTGTCCCTCTGCGATATACATTCCCTCGAATAGTTACGCACTACATGTATTTTGGCAATTCATCTCGACGGAAAGGAACCTCTCCTCCTCGAATCATCTCTAAGGACAAGAAAGAGGAAATCGAACGTGTTTCAGGTATTTATGGTCTTGAAACTGAAAACGCGTAGTGTACACAAGCAGCAATATGAGAGTGAGTCGACATATTTCTACCACTTATTTTGCGAGGTGACCAAAGAGGTATGGTACTGTGAGATTACGCGAGCACTTGCGGTGATAAAAACATAAAGAGCTTCCTTGCAAAAAGATAATTGATCAAATAATGATTCAAACAGAAATGACAGAATATCTCCAAACTCTTGACACTGAAAAAAAAGAGCCATTTAAACAGCATTTGCGCACAGAAATCAATGACAATATTAAAAATAGAATGGAGAGAAATCAACGAAGAAACTTTATGCAGCCTACGCTACAAGACGTTTTTCTTTCGATGAAGAATGCATGGGATAAAAGAACGGTCAGCTGTATTTGGACAAGAAGAGCTCATTTGAAGACAGCTTTGTTGCTCAACATGAGAGGCTAAGGACAGTGGAAATGAAGTCGCAAAAAATTCAGGCCGGAATTCGTGGAGCTGTTCCAGAACAAGATAACATGGCTTGTATTAGAATAAAGAATTAAATTCATTTTTTAATGTTTCTTAAACGTGACTATACACTGGTGAAATAAATTAAGAGAATTTTCATATTTGATCTACGATCTCTAGAACTACTGGACAGATTTTAATAAACTTTGGCGTGAACATAGGTTGATATAATACAAACAAAATAGACATTCATTATTTGTAATAGACACAACGTTCGTGTGTAACACTCATGGGAGTCTGAAGGTCTGAAACAGCGGTTGCAGAAGACACAAAAGAAATGGGTTAATAGGGGATATGGTCCCCTCTTACAGCCATACAGGGCTCGAAGCATGATGTCATATTAGAAATAAGGCAGTTTATCAGTGCCTCTGGCAACTGGTCCCACTCATTCAGCAATGTAGTTTTCAGTTCCTGGATCGTTCTCGGAGGGGGTTGCGGGTTGCAATTGCCCTACCCAGAGCGTCCCAGACATGCTCTATCGGATTGAGGTCTAGAGACCTGGCTGCCCAATCCATCCAGCGAATATCCTCACTCTCGAGAAATTCGTCGACCAGAAGAGCTTTACGTGGCCTCACGTTATCGTCCTGTGGGATGAACTCGGGGCCCACTGCACCCCGGAAAAGGCGAACATAGGGCTCCAAGACCTCATCTCTATACCTCAAACCAGTCACAGAGCCTCTGTCAAAGACGTGGAAAGGTGTGCGGCCATCCAACATGATGCCTGCCCAGACCGCCACCGCCATAATTGTTAATTTCGAGGACATTGAAGGGTAGGTAGCGGGTCCCTGGCTCTCTATGAAAGTACGGCGAGAATCGATGTTTAGGCTAAAATAGGACTCATCGGTAAACAGAACGGTCGCCCATTGCTCCGTACTCCAATCACTATGCTGCCTGCACCATGCTAATAGGACTCTCCTGTCCGTAGAAGAGCGCGGGACGCAAACAGCCAGTTTTCTGTCAAACAACCCTCTGTCATGCAGTTTTTTTTCTAAACAGTCACCCTTGTTACACGGGTTCCTGTAGTTGCATGCAGGTACCGAGAGAGCTGAGAAGCTGTAGCCCCTCTGTTACGCCTCGCTAAAATGGACAAATAGCGATCTTCTCTGGCGGTCGTGTCTCTTGAACGACCTTGCCCAGGCTTTCTCTCGATGGATCCAGTATCCTGGAACTGTTTCCATAGGTCACACACGACAACGCTGGGCGTTAAATTAAACTCTCTGCATATCTGGACTTGCGATTGGCTTGCCTCTAGCCTCTCCACAATTCGCCACTTCATTGCATCATCTAAACGTTGGTGGTTACTCATTTTTACTGTTCCGATATAAGTTTAACCGATTGCTGCAAGATAACAGCAAGAAATTCGCCGAGGTGTGCTAGCAAAGAAATTCGTCTTACCCTCCACGCTCTTATAAAGTCTGTTATTCTGCTGACTTCACCTAAACACACGTGTACGCTTACGTATTTGCCGTACAAGATTTGCATTTTTATCTAGAAGCAGTGGTTTTTCCTTCAGTTCAGTGCAATTCGATAAAATATGCAAATTCTCTTAATTTATTTCACCAGTGTATGCATTCCTTGAACCTGACGAAATTTATTTCTTGAACATGAATAAATATTAATTATTGTGCATGAAAAGTATCTCCTAAAAGTAAGCCCTAGTGTATCTTTTGAAGTAAGAAGAATCTAATAAATTAATTGAACTAAAAAATCAGGTCTTGTGTTAGGGAAACCAAAATAAGGGATACCTGAAGTTAAAAAAATTATCTGGTCAAAATTAAAACAAATCCTTAAAATTAATTTTATTTTATTGTGAAGTCATTGTTATAACTGAGGTTTCTGAAGAATGAAAGAATGATAATTTTTAATATCGGTATCTAAATAAATATTAAAATCATTGACGACTGTTTTGAAAACTTTACATTAGCATACTTGGTATATAAACTAAACAACTAATTCTTCATATTTAACTCACTAAATTGTAAATTTATGTGTTCTGTTTATTTTATGCTTTTAATTAAATTGGTGTGAAAACCCTCCAAGATTTCCTTTCTCAGACATTAAACTTGAATATTTATTTCAACCAACTGTTACTGACTTGAAGAATGACTGATGATTTGATCATAAAACTTCTAGCCGCTGCATCTTTTCGAATGTTAGGAAGGGAAAAGCAAAAACTTCTGTAAGATAACCACTATTCCAGACGATTTTAATCAGCTTTCTAAGTAGTCGTGTTTTAGAACTACCTTTGATGTTCAATTCGACGCGTATATTTTTTAAAGTAATTTTTACTTTTAGAGGATTTCCTTTACAGTCTATGATAAATGACTTCTTTCTTAATGCAGTGTAAAAGTAGACTTTTTATATTTTTATTTTTGTATTCAGACTTAAATGGGTTTGATTTTACGTTTAAAACAAGAGTTCTCTAGACTAATAAAGCAATTTATTTTTAACATCTGCCGTTTTCACTTGGAATTCCGTACTGGTCTTGAATGCCAGCTTTGGTAATGTCGGACACTGAACCCAGACCTTTCAATGTGGACTCATGTGTCGTTATCACATGGCCTAAATTCATGTTAAATATTTATTTTTATATTTTTTATGAGATACTAAACTCGGGCCTCTCGAGCACTTAAGAAAATAAAAATATTCCCAAGTAAGCGAAAGTGAAGAAAATTGCGACTTTTCTAGATACAGTTTTTCAATTATGCAACGGTTAGTATCCTGTTTCAGTTGAACACTCCTCTGTTGTACGACGTGACGTCCATTTCGCAATGTTCTTGAGAGCATGAGGTAAAGACCCTGAAGGCTAAACCAACCTGTTGAGGGGCGATTTAGGTAACTTGCAGTCATTCACTATAAATCATATCCCTTGACTTTCGCTCAGTCGTTATAGCTTCGCTTTGTCTGAGATACTATAAAACACGCCTTTCCCATTTTTGCTTACTTAAAATCGTGATTAGAAAATCAATGAAAAAAATCATCCTTTTGTTTTTGGATCCGTTATTAATTATTTACCTGGTAACATACATCGTTAGATAGTTCTTTGAGCTTTTTTTTTATATTATTTTTCTCTGTGTTTTCTCTGTGAATCAGCTAAATACTTAACTGCAACTGCAACTTGCTTGATTAACAAAAAATAGAACATCTATTTTGACGATATATAAAATATGCAGTTCCTTTTTTTTTTGGCGTTAAGTTATTTTTATATGGTACAGAGGCTGTTCGCACATTTTTTAGACGATGTATATTGATTTCACAAAACTAAATTACATAAAATTCTTGTGTTATAAATGTTCTATTTGACAGCCTTTATTCTGAACTATCTTTCGACACCGCAATTTCCGGGATAATAATGCCTTTTGTAGTGTCAAAAGAAGTATTCTATCCCATTCCTCCAGAACAGCTTTTTGGGACAACGTTTGGATAGTGCAGTTTTTAAAAGTCCGAAAGCACAAAAATCCATAGGTGTGACATCGGGAGATTTAATAGGGATATGAGTGAAGAGTATGGCCTCGATACCAGTTTTTTGTTCCATTTCTTTTAGGAAATTTACAGTGGATTTTGATGTGTGACTGCTAGCTTTGTCCCGATGAAGTCTCACAGATGGATGGCACTGTAGGTAAAGCGATGGTATTTCATTAAGAAAAATTGGCGATAAAATATGTTCTTGAGAGTATTTGGAGTTAATCTTGACATTTTTTGCACTCTCTTTGTTTTTAACTTGCCGTTATAAGAAAAACCAGCAACAATCATGAATCCCTTAGAAAAACTTTCTTTCGATTCTTTGAACCGTGTACTTAAATTTTTTTCTCCCCTTTTATGATAATAAATGGCTCTTTTTTGTTACAATCATTTAAATACACCCATGGTTCATCTATTGTGACAATTGTTTTCCATTTTTCTTCGGATAAGTGTTTCTCGTATAGAATTCTGCAGAGTGTCCTGCGTTGAGCGATATGCTTTGGAACAAGACGATGCACGTTGCGTTTTTTCGCTTTCTTAAGATTTAAATCAACGTTTATCATTTTGTTTACAGTGGACACCGAGCATTTTAATGATTTTGCAACTGTCCTTTGACTAGGGGGATTTTCTTTTAACATTAAACAAGGTACCTTTGCAATATCGAAGATGTCCGTTTTTTCCTTGGATACTTGTTTGGAATTTTTGTCCCACTTGAGGCTCCAATTTGACGTTTTTTCCTTTGTTGTTGATGATATTACCCATCGACGCTTTAGATATCAGAACACCATGACTCTCACATCGTTTTTGGATAACGGAGTATGCATATTCCTCTACGGAAAGAGCGTAAATGTAGCCTTCGAATAAGACAGGAAATTAGAATAAGACAGGAAAAATATAAAACTTAAAATAACTGTTAATTAACATAAGGTAAACCTTAGAAACCAAATAATTATCGTCACTGACAGGAAATTAGTTGACTTTTCAAGGAGAACAAACTAATTTCCGATTAATTAACAATAGTTTATCAAAGCGAAAGTGTTTCCACTTTTTCTCAAGTAAGAATTATCACAAAAAAGCTTTTTACTAACATGAGTTTAAGTTAAGTAATTTGAGTTGAAGTGAGAGGGTTGGGTTATTCAATTACGGCAAAGCACACGAGGGCTATCTGCCTAAGGGGAGGGATGCCTTCGTGGAGGACTTTCTAAGGGAAACTGGCTCGTATACACGTTACACATTGAAGTGAGAGGAGTTGAAGTAAAATGACTAATTTGAATTCATTAAGAAACTGGCTGTACGTCAAGTTTTAAAATCAGGATATATTCTAATTAAGAATGAGTTTTATTTTCTTACTCAAGAAAATTGTCCCCCGACACTTTCGCCTTTCATCATATTACCTCAATGCAAACTCTGTAATATTTAATTCTCCCGAATTTTGAATTTCGAATTTGTTTTATTATATGTGTTTCATATTTTGTAAAACTTTAGCAAATTTTTGATTAAATTCAACGATTTCAAAGCAAGCAATGGCAACACTGTACGGAAAAAATATTTTTATCTCCAGCGCGCGAAACTGTGTATCGGAACCTCTAAACATATGCTGTTTTAAAGCATTTCATGATATTGTTGTTGAATTGAATTTTATATGGTTTAAGTGCGAAGAACATGATATGTAAGAAATAAAGATAACATACAAAACGTTAGAGAGACAATCCTTTCGAACATAATATAAAATCTGAAGGCTTTCAGATTTTTTTTTTTTTAATTTTTAGCGTAATAATTTAGAAGCATTTACACACACATATGTACCAAAAGAAGTCTTTTTTAATTTTTTAGCGTAATAATTTAGAGGCATTTACACACACATATGTATCAAAAGAAAGAAGTCTTTTTTAACTTTTTAGCGTAATAATTTAGAAGCATTTACACACACATATGTACCAAAAGAAGTCTATGTTAGTCATTACTAGTTAACATCTGTTAAATTTTACTTAACATCCATGTTTCATTTTCTAATGTATTTTTGTTCCTTTAAATTTAAATTTTTCATAAAAGAATGATTTGTTATTGAATTTTTATCAAAGTGCTTTAATAACTATAATGGAGATATTCAACTGATTTTTAATGCATTTAACAATTTCGTACCATAATCAGTATTTCACTTTGCTGACCAGTTTGAATATTTTTTCTTCCTTAAATGTGTTCTCTCGTGTATTTGTTACGCAGATTTAGAAATTTTATCAATTTTTAAAATTTAATTCAGACCGTTATTTAGCTTCTTTCCAGTTCAGAAGGCAAAAGGAAAAATGTCTTGTGAACAAGCTTTTTCATTTGAATTTTAGTTACAAATAATTAATACTAATTCATAATAATCTTGAATATTCATATTAAAATATTAATATAATAAAAAATACTAAGTTATATTGTAAATAAAAAAGATAAATATTGCGCATTTAAGTAAAGAAAAACTGAATAAATGTTCTGCATACTTGTTGATTAAAAGTTATATTAATAAAAAAGATAAATATTGCGCATTTAAGTAAAGAAAAACTGAATAAATGTTCTGCATACTTGTTGATTATAAGTTTGACGAAATTATCCGCTGTGCAAAAACTGAAAACAGCTCTCCTGTTTTTGGGCATACGGATATCGTATACAGATTTCAAGTATAATTTTTTCCGTTTTTTTAAAAGGTCTATGAAATGCTTGGATCCTAGTTATCTTAAAAGACAGTCATTTAAACGACAGCATTTCAAACTGTGTACTTTTTACTACTTTTTCAAATTCTATTTTTCTGTTGTTGTTGCTAATGTTCACTTGTCTAACGTATGGTGAACCAAAGCCCACGAAATTCCTCGTGGCAAGGAGCGCCAAGTTTACGCCTGTCGTTGGAAAAAGCCATGAGCACCCCCCACCCCCAATTTTGGTAGAGGGCTACCCGGGAGGGCGGGTCCGAGGGTCTCCCACCTCTCTTCCCCTACCATCAACCTTTCGAAAGGACTTTCGGCTCGCCGCATATTTACAGTGCCCCCATGCCGCACCACAATATACATTTACAAACATCCATGCCTTCTCCGGGATTCGAACCCGGCCCCTTCTGCATGGCTGTGTGTTTCTTAATTGCATCTTAAGTAAAATTGTTAAATTCAAAATGAATGTAAGCTAGGATGCTTCTTTTGTGTTTCTTCTTTCCGTGTGTCTGTTTTAAATTCAAGTCAGCTGTTTTTCAGTTCATTTTTAGGAAAAATAGGAAAAAAAAATCGACTGTTATTAAAATGAGAGGGGAATCATTTTCAAATGCAATTTACCATTTCTGTTCATGATTTTACATCTTCTGAATTCAAATCTTAATCTTAATTTCATTTGTGACACCAAGCAAATTCTTTTTTACCTCTAGAATACAAAAAAAAAACTCTTACCATTTCAACGATGAATCACTCGTTCTCGACTCGTTCCTGAACTAAATGGCTAAGTAAATACAAATAATGATTTTCTTTATTTTTATTTACTGCTCGATTGAATTTTATATCGAATTTATTTTTTATTCTAGACACAATTTTTATGTTTTACAATCCCGTTTTATATACTCTGGATGAGGAAAATAAGCTTGTGAGCACGTAAAATATCAAAAAATATTACATAATATAAATTATAAAAAAAAGGTTTCCTGTTAATTTAATATTACTCATTAAAAAGATTACGTGAACCTAAAGTTTACTTATGTTATAACCATTTAATCAAATTTTTAAGCTATGTAGCATATTATCTACTTTCAGATTTCTGAAAAAGAAAACAGTTTTTATGAAATGCTAGAACTTCATATGAGCTTTGCGAAGCCGCAATATATTTTAAAATATTTTATTTATTAACTTAAATTTTATTTCTTGCTTTAAATTCAATACAATTTGTTTTAGCGATAATGAGAGTGAGTTTGGTCATATTTTTTTGTCAAAAACTGACATTAGAAATTGAAAGTCAGGCTACAGATTTTGAAATATTTTAGGAAATATGCTAAAAAATGTGCATAAGTTCAGAGGATATTTTCTCTCTCCTTCCAGCATGACTTCGTGGTGTAACGGTAGCACACTCGGCGCGCATTCGAGAAGTCCAGGTTCGAGTCCTGGCGAGGACAATGCACAATTTTCACATCGCTTGCTTAAAAAAAATCCTAATGATTCTACAGTGGCGCCCGAACTAAAAGTTGGTGGGCAATAATTCATCAGCATCAGGATTCGGCGATTGGGTCCCCTAATTCCCAGTCACCCATTAGAAGGGGAGTAGATGAGGTATTTTCTCCCTCCTTCCAACATCCCTTCGTGGTGCAAGGCTAGCCCACTCAGCGCATATTTGAAAGGTCCAGGCTCGAATCTCGGCGAGGGCGTTGCTCATTTTGCAATTCTACCGCATTTAAAAAAAAAAGAAAAAGAAAGGAAAAGAAGAAAAAAGAAAACTGATGACTGTACAAATTGTTATTTAGGAACACGTCTTAATAGTAGAAACACTTCTTTCCTAGTAGATTTGTTAACTAACTGTGAAAGCCCGTGAAGACTGTCCTTTAAATTAAGTGCTTTCGTGGAAGGCCTTTTTAAGAAAAACTGTCTCGTACTCAATTTATGCGGAGAGAAAATCATGGAACTTCACAAAATTGTTCTTACAGATTATTATACTTCAGTAATAAACCCAAAGTTCCTAATTTTAGCCACCTTGTATCCACTGCACACTGGCCAAATACTGGACAGCGTACAGAAACCAGATTATGATTTCCTTTATTATTTTTAGATTTTGGTAGATAACTTTACCTGCAACTGCAAATTATGTGAGGTTCTGTAGCAAGGCATCGAATTATCATCTAGTGCAATAATTTGTAGAGACATTTTTATTTCGAAGCAGGAGACATGAAAAAGGAGCAATGCTCTCGCCGAAATCGGAACCTCGGACCTCTCGAATACGCGCCGAGTGTGCTGACCATTACACCACGAAGAAGGCAGCAGAAATATCTTATATACTCCCTCTTTTAAAAGGCAACTGAGGATTAGGGAACCCAATCGCCAAATCGCCACCATCGTTTATAGTTCGGGCGCCACTGTGGAGACATTAGATTATTTTGAAGCAGGGAGACTTGAAAAATGAGCAAGGCCTTGGCCGAGACAACACGCAGAATGTGCTGACCATTACCACGACGAAGATATGCTAAAAAGGCGAAAGAAATACATTATAAATTATCTAAATGATAACTATATAGAGTCAATCAGAATTTTTTCAATGTCATGAAACTGTCAAAATCCTCAGTGCCGTGGCCGCAATTCGAACTCCGGACCTCCCGAATACGATTCGAACGTGCTTCCAACTACACTACGAAGGCACACGGAAAGGAGAACGAAAATACATTATAACTGATTAAAACTTCATTAGAACGAATTGGAGAAATTTTATAGAAATTAAAGAAACTAATAAAAGACGTAAGACAGATTTGAAAGTTTAGAAATATTCGGCGACTCACTTTTTTAACGTTTATAAACTCAGAAATTACCCCTCACTAATTGAGGTCTTGATTTAAACCTAAACTGGCAATGAGATTCGTAGAGTACAGGAAACACATAAACTATTCACTTCAGCGCAAGTTACGCAATTATCAGTTATAGTTAACAAGATTAGATTTATTTTTGTTCCTTAATTGTCTCCTCTATTTATATTCGTCCCTAAATCTGTCTTTGCTAATTTGAGTCTTTTCGAATAAGCTTTTGTGCGTATGTAATGGAAGAAAAGAAATTTAAAATTAGAAAAACATTAAAGATAACTGATTAGGAAAAATACTAATAATAAATGTTGGGGTTTTTTTTATTATTTATTTTTCTTTAATGCTACTCTCAAATATTTAGATCGTAAAAAAATATATAATTAGAAATTTTTATAGTATTCTCGAAGCGATATTTTGCGTCAAATCATTTAACTGCATTTTATCACTTTTCAAATTATTTTCACCAAATATTATTGCCTTGTATTATATTTAAAGAAATTAAATAATGAACATTCTGTATGAATGTGCATTTGTTTCTCGCATTGTGAAAAAATAACGGTATCTAGAGCCATCAAATTCTGAATAACGTAATCCTGCACTCGAGCATGGGCACCTGAATTTTGAGTTTCGAATTTGCTCAGTTATCTAGTAATTCATATTTTGTAAAACTTTATAACGAATTTTTGATTAACAAACTCAATGATTTCAAAACGAACTGTGGCAACACTGTATGTAATAAAAAAAATTTTATTTTAAGTCCGCGAACCTGTCTATCGGAAATTCTGAAAATATGCTGTTATAAATATTTTTCATTTTCCTCAAGAACCGAATGTTATGCGGCGTAAGTGCCAAGAACGTGATATTTAATAAATAAGGTAAACACACAAAACGTTAAGAGATAAAAGAAGCTTTGTAAAGCCATCTTAGTAAAAAAATTGAACTTTGGTATGATGATCTGAGAAAAGACTGAAAAAAAAAGCAGAAAAGTGTATGCCAATACTTAACGCTGCATTGGAAATCCTAAAAACATACTGCTACGCAGTTTTAAATTTTTTGTAATTTTGCTGTGAATTCTGTATGGCGTAAATATGAAGGAAAGGATGTTTAATAATAAAGCTAAAAAGACAAAAAAAAGAATGTGCTAGATAGGGGTGAGTGTAATAGAAGACTGGTAGATTACGAACTGAATGAGAGCATAAAAAGCCTTAACAAACCCTTTCTCATGATAGTTAAAAATCTGAAACCTTTTTGGATTTTTCTCTTGTTTTTAGTCCACAGGGTCTTTGTCCATGAAGGACTATTGTTTTTGTTTCGGCATTTTGCGTCGGAAACATTAAATGTCGGTTCACTTTTCAAACTGTTGCCACCAAATATTGCAGCCCTGTATTATATTTAAAGAAATTAAATAATAAAGAATGTGCATAAATGTATGCATGTTTCTCGCATTGTGATAAAACGACGGTACCTAGAGCCATCGAATTTTTAATGACGTAATCCTACTGCGAATATGGGCATCTGGACACCCAAATTTGAAATTTGGAATTTGTTTTATTATCGATTTCATATTTTGTAAAACTTTAAAGAAGTTTTGATTAGAAACTCAAAAGATTTCCAAGCGAGCAATGGCAGCGTTGTTCAGAAAAAACATTTTTATCTCCAGCGCGTGAGACTGTGTATCGGAAATTCTTAAGATATGCTCAGTATGGAATTATTTTGCGATATTGCTCTTGAACTGAATTTTATGGTTTAGGTGCGAAGAACATGATATTTAATAAATAAACACACAAAATGTTAAAAAAAACGCCCCTTTGGACGTAATTTAAAATCTGGATTTTCTTCTTTTTTTAACATTTTAAATTTCTGCAGAAGTTCTAGAACATTTTGACTTTAGATTTGAATAACTACATTCAAGTTCTCATTTCTGTAAGTGCACTTCAAAAGTATGTAAAAATAAACTAAAAAAAATAATAATAATAAATAACAATTAGCAAGTGCGTGGAAAGGAATGATTTCTGTAGAATGCAGTGGTATGAAATATATATCGACTATCAAACTTCAAAATTTCATACTAGAAGTTTCATACTAGCCTCAGTTTTGTGTTCTTAGGGTCCATAAACCACAATTCATGCAAAATTTGACCACAATTAAATTTCTTTTACATACCGCCCCTATTAAAAGATGATACTGGGGGGGGGGAACGACATGTAAGCGAATATCGGATGTTTTGTTAGTGTCATATATCGAATACTTTCATAACTATTAATATTGGATAACCTGTAATGGTATTGATTCACTATGTGTGTGTAGTCTGAAATTTAAGTAGTTAAAATCAACTACTTAAATTTCAGATATTTTCGGAAAAAGAAATCTTAATGTAAAATGATACGAAATATTTTATTGCTATGACAAATTATAAAATGCATAATTTTTTATATTTTAATTTGTTTTATTATTTATTTCATGTTTTGTAAAATTTTAAAAAACTTTTGATTAACAGATACAACAGTTTGATAATTATTGATATAATTTGATAACAGATACAATACATTTTCGAAATAGAACACTTTTATCTCCAGCGTGCGAAACTGTCAATTGGAAATTCTAAAGATACGCTATTTTTAAATATTTTGTGATTTTGCAGTTGAATTGAGTTTTATGTAGCGTAAATGCGAAGAACGTGATATTTAGTAAATAAAGTTAACACACAAAACGTTAATCATAAAAAGACAAAAAAAATGTAAGCAATCTTATTTTTAAGGTTTAAGTGCGAAGAACATGATCTCTACGTATAATAAAACAAAGAGTCTGTGTGTGTGTGTGCGTGTGTGTGTGTGTTTGTTTGTTTGTTTGTCTTTCGTTCGTGTTGCCAGTAAGCTAATAGATCCAGGGCCACGAAATTTGGTGCACCTCGAAGCGATTTTTTCGAAATTCGAATTAGAAATTTTTTTATTTTATGTTTTGTGACCAAATCGCGTCATTTTGAGACATAATGGGGTAAAGGAAAGCGAGATTTCACTCGCTGCATTTCATTTTTACGTTGTCGTGAAGCGTAGACACTTAGCTATTTTACGAACTTAAATTATATCTTACGAAATTATTATCTTACGAATAAATTTCGTATTTCAATAAATCGATTAAATACGAATTTATTTAGGAAGGTGAGATTAACACCTTTTCAGGGGAATTTTTTTAAAAAAAACTTATTTTAAAAAAATGTGCTGTTTATTTTCCTTTGATTTTTGGACACGTTGAACTTTAATCGTTTCGACTCCTTTTAAAAAAAGAATTTTGGAAAAATAATAATATTTTGTATTTTTTTTAAATTTTTTAAATGAAGCTTCCGAATACACTTCTCACACCTCAGATATTTTAAAATGTAGTTTTGGCAACAATTTTCCTTTCTTATTGTTGTTGATAGATTTTTGATGAAATTGCATCATTTTGAATAGTTTCATTCTTTTAAAAATTTCGGTTTGGCAACAATTTTTCATCGTATTTCTTATGTTACTGTTTTCAAGAGACTGAAAATTTTAAGAAATTAAAAAGTTGTTTCTTTTTGCAACGGTAAATTGTTTAATTACTTTATTAGGCTAATTAACATTTGTATCAAGGGATATTGCTTATTTCGTTGTAATATTACGTTTTAATTATATATAATTTTAATTATAAAAAAGTTTTGCATGATATTTTTTAATCTGTTTAAGTTCTTAATCTGTTTATACCATTTGAGTTCTTAAGATTTTGCAAAGGGAAGTTGGTTAATTTATTTATTAGGACAATTAATATTTGTACTAAGGGATATTGCTTATTTCGTTGTATGCTTTTTACATGTAATGCATTTTTAACTGAATTTTTTTCCCGTTGTTGTTTGTTTCTTTTTCGATAAAATTGTTCTGCAGAGTAAAATTCTGTGCAGTTTTCAAATTTAATGTTTGGTGTTCCCTTTAGGCATTTTTCAATTACACTTAAAAGCCAGACGAAGGCTGGCCGCGCAGCGGCTAGTATTTAATAAATAAATTTAACTCACAAAGCGTTAAAAAAAACTCTCCTTTCGGCGTAATGTAAACTTTGAAAGCTTTCAGATTTTTCTTTTTTTTTTAATTTTTTTTCTGAATATACGTCAATAAATCAATAACTCATAAAAAAAGATAAAATCTGCATATTTGATTTCGAGGTAATGAATATTTGTGAAGACATGAACTTCGGCTTTCTTACGACTTTCTTTCTTTGATTCAAGGACTACAGTCCTATAGTCCTTGAATCAAAGACACAGACTCACGATCACAGACACAGACTCACGATCATTCAATCGAGAAAATATTGACTGTTTTTTAAACGCCCATTTACATAATATTTTATGACATGCCATAATTGCTATTATACAAGAAATGGAACATTAATATCAGTTCGCAATTGGTTATAATTCCGTAAACTTTTTTTGTTTAATTTATACTCAGCATCCTTGATGTCATTCATCATGGACATGAATCGCAATCAGTGATCGATCTCCGATGCTATTTGATATATCATATCACTTTTCCCTGGAGGCAAAATTAGGTTAAATATTGTCAGGTGAACTTCAAAGCTTGCGCAACATTGAATTGTACGTAGCTGTCCCTGAAATTTACATGTAAAGGTTTTCATCAAACTTGTTCATGACTCACGAGACAATCCGGTGAATTCTCTGTATTAACGTAAACTTTATATGCACCTTTTTTTAAAAAAATCCAAACTTGCCTGCCTTGAACACTTATAACAACCCTGTAATTTTATTCTTTACATTATTCATATATGGCAATGAAGCCCACACAGATTAGTTCCCTAGCATCTATGCAGCATAAAATGTTCTTCAAATAAATCCCACTAAACTGGAAATCTGAAAAATACGACATCGTTCGTAATTTAACTGGGTGGAATACTGCAATAAATGTCGCTGATTCGAAAAATATTGCATCTTTTAACCTTGAAACATAGCCAAGCTTTCAATCTGAGCTTAAAAAACTAATTATAACTAACAAGTACTGGCATGTTAATTATCTCAAATGGAAGATTTAATGACTGTTACTTTTAGCATATCTGCCTAGGTGATATGAAATAAAAATTTGCGTCATTTTTATTTGGCACAAAAGAATTGTTAGGCGTTTTATAAATTCAAAAGTGGATACATTTAATTGCGTAATTTTTATGGTAGATGAAATAAAAGGAGTCGATGATTGTTAGTTTGTCTTTATGTTTGCGGAGGAGAATAAAGAAGAAATAGAACAGATCTTTCTGGTAATGTCTACAAGGAAATGCTGACAATAATAGAATACCTCAAAAAAAAAAAACTTTTTAGAGGAGACCCAAAATAAAGCAATTTTGTTTTCCCTCACTTCGGTTACAATCGATTATTTTCTCATCCTTAGCTGTAAATTTGCTTTCCTTAAAAATGAAAATTGCCTAATAAATATGCAGACTATGCAATATTCTTTATTATTAGGATCAAAATGTGTTTTTGTTCTTGCATAAAAGTTCAGAATAGTTTGAATTATTTATTGTCATTAAATTGCCCTATCACGTGGCGGTTCTCGAATGGGTGGATTAAATTCCAGTTCACGCATTTTGCGGAATGAAATATGTCAGAAGTCTTTTGAAAAAGAAGTGGAAGACATCTAAAGCACAAATATCGCATTCAGAATTTTTAACAATTATTTCTTTTAATTTCCTTCTCAGGCTAAGAATTTATCCGTTATGAAAAATAAAAACTGTCTCAATCGGGATGAATAATAATAAAAAGAAATATAGCATTCAGTAAGCAAGTATACAAAGGAAATAATTTAAAATTAGTTGAGATTTTTTAGATTTTTTAGTAAAAAATGTTAGTAAATTGGAAGAAATTTAAAAAAAAATAGAAATACATAAAAAGCGGAGAAGAAGTACAATTAAAGTATGATTCAAAGTTGTCAAGAGGAGGTAGATCAGATTTCAATTGAATCTCATTTCCTAGGAAACCCACTGCCTTTCCCTTCATTCAAAATCAATTAATTTATTATAGTTGTTCATGTGAAAAAAATTCTTTTTGTTCCTCTGAAAATTTTCTCGGATGCACAGTAATAATAAAATAATTTAAAATAGTTTATCAGCTAATTTTGAGTGAAGAAAAATACAGTGGTATCCCTAGGAAATAGGATTCAATTGAAATCTGATCTACCTTCTCTTGAAAAATTTGCATCAGATTTTAATTGCATTCCCTTTTCGTTTTTTATGTTTTTCTACTGTTTTCAAAATTTCTTCTAATTTAAAAGTACTGAATTTAAAATTTTTCATTTACAAAAGCTAATATTTTTTTATTCAAAATTATTTACCTTTTTAGTCTATAATTAATTAAATTTTCAGTAGCATTTTGCACAGAAATAATTTTAACTGTTTTCAATTCTTCTAATTTAAAAGTACTGAATTTAAAATTTTTCATTTACAAAAGCTAATATTTTTTTATTCAAAATTATTTACCTTTTTAGTCTATAATTAATTAAATTTTCAGTAGCATTTTGCACAGAAATAATAATTTTA
>KK122423.1:427552-442148 GCA_000611955.2 Stegodyphus mimosarum
ATGCATACATTTATGCAGATTTTTCATTTTTTAAAATTTAATGCAGAGCGATAACATTTAGTGGCAACAATTTGAAAAGTGATACGCCGTTTTTTTGTTTCCGACGCAAAATCGCAAAACGAAAGTAATAGTCCTTCGGGGCTAAATCCCTTTGGACTAAAAAGTAAAATCAGAGATATTAATTAAAAACTGAAAACGCTTATTTTCACCCTCACTTTTCCGAGTGGCAACAGTCTCGCATGCTGGAGATAAAAATCTGCTTTATTTCGAGTAGTGTTGCCACTGCTCGCTTTCAAATAGTTGAGTTTGTTAATAAAAAATTTCTAAGTTTTGCGATGAAATAAAAATAACATTACCAATATTATTACAATATATAAATACATTATTCTCGATTCCAAAAATTCGTGGGAAGCCATTTCGACTTTTCCCATCTTCGAACGACTTTAATCAGCCGAGATATTAATTTAAAAACTCTGAAAACACAAATTTTAGCAAATGATCAGATTGAGGAAATGATCTTTGAAGAACTTTTAAGTTTAATTAAATTGTTAACCAGTCTTGTACTTTTCTATATTTTCTTCTAATTTTTGTGATCACATTCATTTGTATTTCCTTATTTTTATTGTTTCTTTTGTAGCTGCTATCATGTGAAGTATACTGAGAGGTGTAATTGTATTCTACGACATTTAACGGCGATTGAACAAACGTTTGACATCCAAGAGCATGAAATAAAAAGAAACAGCTTTGAACGCTATTTTTTATACCAGCAAAGATAAGGCATCTTGTAGTTTCCCTGTAACTTTCTGAATAGGAGGTAATAATATTTTTATTCTTTTTATGCTTCTAAATCACCCTATTGATGTCGTATTTCAGACTATGCTGTTATTATAAAAAGATTAAATTTTTCAGTTTGCTGTATTTTTATTTAAAGCCTTATCTGTCTACGAATTTATCGAAAATTAATTTTTAAAAATATGCTGTTCGTAAAAATACATATTTTCTTTTCAAAAATCAAAACGATATATTCATTTAATTGATATTTTTAATAAATAAACAAATAATTTTTTAATAATTAGCTTAATTTTTTAATAATTTTTTAATAATTAGCTCTTATCAAATCATGCGACATGTAAAAATTTTATGCTGAAGGATATCACGAATAAGAACTTCTAAAATAATTAATGACATCCATTAATTAACATTCATACCTACATACATTAAATAAATAATATATGTTAATAAAAATTCTGTTGAATCAGATGCTGTACATTTGTTAATGAAAATGTCTTTAAATATCGTAAATTAGGATTAAGATCGTATGTAATACTGCTGACGAAAAAAATCCCTTTTTATCTATAAAATGAGACATAATGAAAGTCGTATCGCTAAAATGGTATTTATATCGATTACTGTTAGGTAATATTAAGGTTATTACTAAGTATTGTTAATTTTTGATTTATATCGATTACTGTTAAATATACCGCCCAACCGGTATAGTGGTTGGCGTCGTTGACTTCCGTGCCAAAGGTCTAGGGTTCGAACCCCGCAGAAGGCATGGATGTTTGTAAATGTATAGTGTCGGTGAGGCATGTCGGCGCTCTAAATATGCGGCGAGCCAGACCCTCGGACCTGTCCCTCCGGGGTGCTGTTCATCAAAATTGGGGGCGGAACTGAGCCAAATCGTACTGTCACCTGTTAGGTGTTCAAGGCTGTTGCCAATGACAGGCGTAATCTAGCGCTCCTTTGACACGAGAATTCTCGTGGGCTTGGGCTGACTCTGTCAGACAAGTGGGCATGAGCAACAACAACTGTTAAATATTAATTATATTGCATGAAAACATCTTATTTAGATAGGAGAGAAACATAAAATTATGTAAAAACAACGATGTGCTGACGTAGATTTTAGTCAACGCCTATCAATTTCGAGGACTAACAGATGCAGGTCCGTCTTCATCAGGAACAGAGAGAAAGAGATCTTTGCTCCTGAAGAACAGGGACCTGTACCTGCCTTTGGGCTAAGTCTCTCTAGAAGCTTGGCCGTATATTACGTGCCTTTTGCTAGTTCAAATTACTACGTTAGGTTTGTGTTAGCTTAGGCTAAGTCTCTTAGTTAGTTCTAATTTAATTCTTATTTCTTATTCTAATTTAAGCCCAAGTAGAGGCTTTGTTGTAAGCCCAAGAAAGGGGCCAACTGTTCATTTTATTTTGAGTGAAATAAAGGGTAGTTAACCCTTCTTGAGTGTACGACGTTTTGTTATTTGAACTCAGCGATAAGTCTCTAACAAGTTCACTAAGTTCCTCGACATTTACTTTAGACAAAAAGTGTGAGGATCTCTACATGTTTAATAATTAAAGACTGGAATTCGAATATGCGACTATGAAGGAAACAATCAGAGTTCATCATTGCTGCTAGACAATAATTTATCAATATAACTTCCAGCGAGATGAGCTGGTTCACCAGATGAAAAATGCATTTAAAAAAAAATTTGTTCTTCGGTAAATATGAGATGATTGAACCGGTTTATGAAATTCATATTTTCGTCTTATTGTTTAATAATTAAAGATTGAAAACTGAATATGCGATTATGAAGAAAACAATCAGAATTCATCATTGATGCTAGAATTTATCCTTATAACTTCTAGCGAGTGAACTGGTTCATCTGATGAAAAGTCCTTTTTAAAAAAATGTATTCGTCAGTAAATTTGAGATGATTGAGCCATTTATGAAATTCATATGTTCATGTAATTTTAAGAATCGTGGTGTTTCAGCTTCCAATTCATGCAGTATCGGTAAAATCTGAATACGTTTTAGAAAAAGTTGCGTAACAATTAGGAAGCTGGATTTTTTTCTTTAGGAGCAGACTTTTTTTTTTGGACAAAATTATATTTTAGTTCAGATTTTCGCCAATAGATGGCAATGTACCGTTCATATTACGAAATGCGCGCATTTAAATCCTTTAAATTACTACGTTATAGAGGCGCAGTTTAGTAAATGCTCATGGTATATTACCGTACTTTTTTAGTGCTGTAATATGCTTATAGATGCCAGCTAATAAATTCGTATAAGCTTAATTTTCCCATTTAACTCTTCTAGTGTGGTCTTGATAGTTCTATCTGTCAGGGCCATTTCCAGGCCAGCGGCTGCCCGCGTACTTTCCTGATCCCCCCCCCCCAAATTAAAAAAAAATGCTCAATGATTAATAAAATTTTCATTTCCTACTCACTAAGTACATACATATGACAAATTGTATAAAAAGATATTATATATGACAAATTGTATAAAAAATACTTACATGTGACAAAATTGTATAAAATGTATTTACATATGACAAGTACACTTATAATGAATTTAATGAAATTAAAATATTTAGGCGTGGTATCCCGAAAGTTCTGCCGTCTCTGATTTTGGCCGCCCGTGCACTTTTACTCTCTGCACCCCCGCTAGGAGGGGTCCTGCACATGGGCTTAATTCAACAATCGAATAGCGGGGCATTTTTTAAAAGCTGAAATAAAAAGACTATGAAGTAATAACTAAATAAAGACTATGAAGTAAAAGGATGCAAATTCGATCTGTGGATCAAAGCGCCCTACCCCCCCCCACACACATACAGATATCAATGCTTCAGTTATTTTGGATTCGTTATTTTAGCTCGTTATTTTTCAAAGAATAAAAATATCGCTTTGTTTTATAAATGAAGATAGAAGATTAAACACGAATCAACTTTATCTAAATTCTTAACTTCGTTTATTTTTTCGGCGCTTGTTGGCATGATTCGAACCTTGGTAGCTTTTTCTTCTGCCTGCCTCCCCTTCCACACCGTGTTTTAACAGAAAAATTTGATGACATGGTATTAAACCTCGTAACTAATTCACATCATTACTTGCTGCATTTACAGTTTCCATTGAACGTTTCTAAAAAATCTGATGTATACACCACATGACTTCCTTGTAACGGAATGGTAAATTATACGCAGTTTTTACTGCGTTTCGCTTAAACTTAATTTCCTTGAATTTCATTAGAGATACATTTCTCATTCAATTAATTCAGTTCTCACTTCGTGGCAAGGCAAAAATACATAAAACCGCAAAATATTTTTATTAAAAATTGAAAAATATAGAAAAATATAAAACAAAAATACAGTTAAAATAATTTAAAGAAAAACTTTTACAATTAAAATTAGAGTTTCTCCTCAAAAACAAACCATTCGGCCAGCGGGCAAGAAGGCAAGTTTTTCGGTGCACAAAACTGAAAGTTTACTTTTGGTTTCCCTCGGCAAAAAGACACTGAAGGCGTAGAAACTGATTTAAGTCGTTGTGGACGCTATGCTGAGTCAATATATGGGATAATTTAATAACTTAAATCATAATTCCAGAATAGACTAAGCATGATTTAATTCGCAGTAATAAAAGAAGACGTTATTTTTCTTGTTGAGAAGCTTAATTTCTCTAGATTGGCAACAAATCCACTATTCTGCTAAGCTTCAAAAGTAAACAGACATGGCTGCTGTGGTAAAAAATTAAGTTTAGCCGCATTTAAACAGCTTTTAAATTGTTGATAATTCTAAAATTATTGCCTGCAGGTTAACTAAAGACATAAAAACCTTAATCGAAAGATAAGAACAACATAATTCAATCATTTTTAAAGCAAACAATTCACAATTTATCAGGATATAAGAATAAAAAAACTGCCCTCACTGAGCCGAGTTACATATTTATATATGTTTGGTGCGGTCGATTGCAACCAAAAAGGGAGGTGCACATATTCTGTATGCGTATATTCTGTATGGAAACTGAGCTCAGGCAGTTTTAGTTGAAGAGATACGATTAAATACACTGTGTTGTGATTTTTCAATTCTTGAAATTATGGTGGTCATGAAAGTCTTAGCAGACTGTACAGTGTTATATATCATCTGAAGTGTACAGTACAAAGAACTGTACAGTGTTATATATCATCGAAGAAGCATACTGCTTTCCCGTCATTTTTAAATGTTGAAATGTTCGCAGCCATCGTGATTTGTCCTGCAGTTTGGTCCAGATGGCATTGGCTTCCATCGGCTGCTATTTAGGGTGTGGCCACAAAGTTCTCTTTTTCTGCGATTATTGACGGATGGTAGATGAAACATAACTCATTAGAGTAAATGACGTCGTGCCGTTGCAGATCTTAGACTTTTGAGCCTACACGAATTTCTTTTCTCGTCCGGTATGTAGGTGCAATATGTTTCAGTAAGTGCCGCGCCTAGAATTTGACTTGAAGCTGTCGGCTCCATTATTGGCTAATCCTTCACTGAGGCACTAGTAATGAAGTGAATAACATTAGTGACTTTGGAGGTGTAACTAAGGTGGCCGTGAACTTAAAATCTTTCTTAGTCGCTCTGCAATCATGATTCGATCTCAGAAATCCTTCAGAATTCATTAGAAGCTGCGTCATGTTTACTAATTTCAGACTACAGTTTTTTCAACGTTGCTGTATCGTTTGATTCAAACTAGACAGTTTTGCTTGTAATTAATCATGAATCTTTCCTTTTTAAACCCCAAATAAGAACAAACTAAACTTACTTGCAAAGAAGTATCTTTTTTTAAGTAAGGTAAATGGACAAACTTAAAAAAAAAAAGCATTGTTTCTGAGGATGCAAATGTTTACCCATGTAATTTGTGTATCCATACGTAATAAAAACATAAAAAAAAGAAAAGAAAAAAAAGCCTGAACGCTTTCGGATTCTATATTACGTCCAAACAAGCGGCTCCCCCCCTTTTTTTTCCATTTACACATTTGAGAGGATTTCAAATGTGTAAATGGGGCCCCTTTGAGCTAAAAATATTTTAAAACTTTTAGCTTTTAGCCCCTTTGAGCTTCCCTTTGAGCTTAAAATATTTAAAAACAGCATATATTTAGAATTTCCGATAGACAATCTCGCACGCAGGAGATAAAAATATTTTATTCCATACAGTGTTGCAGCTGCTCGTTTTGAAATCGTTGAATTTTTAATCAAAAATTTTCCAAAGCTTAAAAAATATAAAATAGATAAGAAAACAGATTCGAAATTCAAGACTCGGGCTTCCATGTGCCCATATTCGGGTGAAAGCCTACGTTATTCAAATAAAATTCAAATTTGATGGCTCTAGGTATCGTTGTTTTTTACAGCGCAAGAAACATACATACATTCACGCAGATTCTTTATTATTTAATTTCTTTAAATATAATACGGGGGAAAATATTTGTGGCAACAGTTTGAAAACTGGCACGCCGTTTATAGTGATTCGACGCAAAATACCATTTCGAAACTAATATCTCTTCTGGGCTAATAATTATTGGTTTTCTTTTACATTTATTTTTAAAAATATGTGTTTTGATGTACCTATAAACGGAATAAGAATCTTAGTTTGCGTATTATATTATTAATCAATTATTATTATTATTATTACTCCATACTGGGAAATATATGAGATTTGTAAGGATAGTATTATGAATGAATAAATAAATAAAAGATCTTTCATGTTTATAGTTTTCATACACTTTGTTTTATAACTATATGAATAGTGTAATTAAGCCAAATTTGCTTTATAGTGAGGTCCAGTCATTTGATTGTTAATTGTAAATGCTTTGAAAATGTTAACAAACCTGGCAAAGTCCTTATGAAATTAACACTAATTTCTTCTTTTCTAGAAATGAACGCTGGTTTTCTTCTACTCTAAACATCTATCAAGTAGGAACAATATTTATATCTTATAAATATTTGACTGTTAGCAAGTTCATAAGTTCTTTGACAACACAAATACAATAAATCTTCATTTAGGGATAAACAATTCATAAGAATTCCTGGCGTATGAACTGAATTTATTATTACCATTATTCTTTATAAATCTCCTTGACACAACGGAAATCAATATTCTATCGCGGGAAGAAAAATTATTCTTTTCTTATTAGTCCAAAGGAGCCTAAGCCCAGACGGGCTATTAGTCTCAAAACGAGGTTTTGCATTGAATCGCTGTAAAAGTTTGAATCACTTTTCAGATTGTTGCCACCGAATATTATTGCCCGTATTATATTTAAGGAAATTAAATAATGAAGAATTTGCATAAATGTATGCATGCTTTTCGCACTGTAAAAAAAACAACTGTACCTAGAACCATCAAATTTTCAATAACATAGTCTTCCACTCGAATATGAACATCTGGAAGCCCGAATTTTGAATTTCGGATTTGTTTTATTGTGTATTTCATATTTTGTAAAACTTTAAGGACTTTGTTTTTTACAAATTCAATGATATTAAAGCGAGCAATGATAACAGTGTAAGGAAAAGTCCTTTTTATCTCCAGCGCGCGAGACTGTCAATTGGAAATTCTAAAGATATGCTGTTTTCAAATATTTTATTGTGTATTTGAAATTTTGTAATACTTTAAGGAATTTTTGAATTAACAAACTCGACGATTCCAAAGCGAGCAGTGGCAACACTGTACGAAAAAATAAAACGCATTTTCATCTCTAGCTCGCGAGATTTCCTATCGGAAATTCTAAAGACAGGCTGTTTTTGAATATTTTTAGCCTAAAGCAGCATTAGGCCAAATACTCTCGAAACACGTATATAAACGAAAAAGCGCCATTTGGGTGTAATATAAAATTAAAAACGTTTCAGATATTTTCTTTTCTTTTATTTAATTTTTTTTTCTGTTTTTGTGGATGTTTACTCGTAATGAGTCATATTAGGTGTGTTCTGATTTTCAATAAATAAAACAGATATTCCTACATTCAGCTAAGATCTCTTTTGAGAATAAAGAAATGGATTGTTCTTAAAAATCTTTCATTGTTTTACATGTGATCTTCTCTCGTCCAAATGTGAATTTGTATATAGTTATTTTCTGTTATAAAAGTAAAATGAAATTTTAAATATTATCGCATATTATGAAATAGGTCTCTTAGAAGTATTCTAATGAATGACTTTACATTAGAAAGTTTTAATGAGTGATAATTGACTTAGTTTTGAATAAGATTTCGACTTTTTCTGGTGAAAAAAAAATTCACTTGAGATTATCACAACCCAAAAAGTTGATATGTAAGAAAAAAAAATAGTTTGCATCATTTATAATTATGATAAAAATTCTGTAAATCTTTGTTAGTTTCGTTTCCTATTATTAAGGGTTTGAGATGAAAATTAATACTAGCCCTCGTTTTATATATTTAAATTCTGCAGTTAAACGTACTTATCTATGTATCTCGCATAACTAGAAAGCAAATAGCCTCAGAACGTTGAAATTTTGAATATAGGACTGCTATAACATATAGATGTGCACCACCCTTTTTGGTTACAATCGGTCGCACCAAAAGTATATAAATATATATATATACCCACTCTGTTACTCGGCTCGGTGAGCTCAGTTGTTTTTTTTTCTTATATGTTGCTAAATTGCGCATTTTTTGCTTCAAAAATGATTGAATTATGTTGTTCTTACTTCCGGTTTTTATGACTTTAGTTAACTTATATGCAATAATTGTAGAATTATCAACAATTTAAAAATTGTTTAAGCGCGGCTAAGCCTAATTTTTGTTTACCATAGCAGCCGTATTTGTTTACATTTGAAACTTAGCAGAATAGTGGATTTATTGCCAACCTAGAAAAACTAAGCTTCGCAACAACGAAGATAACGTTTTTTATTATTGGGAATTAAATCATGCTTAATCCATTTTGAATTTAATATTTAAGTTATTAAATTGTCCCATATACTGACTCAGCATAGCGTCCACAACAAATTAAGTCCGTTTCTAAGCCTTCAGTGTCTTTTTGCCGAGTGAGACCAAAAGTAAACTTTCAGTTTTGTGCGCCGAAAAATCTGCCTTCTTGCCCGCTAGCCGAATTGCTTGTTTTTGTGCAGAAACTCTACTTTTAATCGTAAAAGTTTTTCTTTAAATTGTTTTAACTGTATTTAAGTTTTATATTTTTCTATGTTTTTTTAAATTTTAATAAAATTATCTTTAGGTTTTAAGTATTTTTGCCTTGTCGCAGAATGAGACCTGAATTAGTTGAACGAGAAATATATCTCTAATGAAATTCGAGGAAATAAGTGTAAACGAAATGCAGGGGAAAATGCGTATAATTTAATATTACGTAGAAAGAAGTCATGTGGTGTACACATCAGATTTTTTTTTATTCTGTGAAACTGTGTTTTCATTTTCCATTGAAAAAAAAACATTGATAAGTAAAGTAACTCCAGGACCTCGGAATTATTGCGAAGACACGGGTGTGAGAAGAAAAGACTATTAACTCCTACCTAGATATGTTTCTCCATAAAACATTTTAAGATGGATAAGAAATTAGGATACATTTTGCTTAAACCACAATTAAATATCCAATAATGGTAAAAAAAAAAAAAAACCCTGTTCTTTATTTCGCGTTGATATTAATGAGCAAATCTAATTCAACCAAACAGTTTTTACTCTAAAAAAAAAAAAAACGCTTTTTTTCCCTCGCGTTTTCGAATACCTTTTCAACTAATATTAGGATAAGAAAAAAAGTTATTATCTTACAGTTTATCAACATGTTTATCTTTCATCAGTTACAACTATTAATATTTTAAGAAAGAATTCAATGCTACGAGAGTAAAAAAAAATTTTAAAGACATTTTAAGGTATATTCCAAATAATTCCTATTTCTTAATATGCTGTATTTAAGCCAATGCTGAAATATCTCGTAACGTTCGTCTACATCATGGAGGTAGAAAGAGAACAAACCTCCATGATATACATAACCCCCTTCTTCCGTATTCACAGTTATCCCTGAACTTGACCGAGCCCATATTTGAGGTCGGAAACCCCCCCGGCCTTCAGGAAGGAGGGGAAAAAGGGAAAAAAGAAAAAAATCGTCCCTTCCCTCGCTCACCAAATCTCTCCTACCTACCTTCCTTATAAAGCTTCCGTTTCTTCATATAGGTATAGGTATATATATAACAAAAAATAATAAAAGTTTTTTTTTTAAAAAAAAAGGAAAGCAAAAACGAGGAGAAAAAATCATCCCGTCTAGAAGGACTTCACCGGAAGCTAGCAGCGCCCAACTCTGCTTCCGGGTCGTGGCCTTCTTACCTACTGATCACACCAAACAATTTTTTTTTTATTTCCCTATATCTTCGTGTTTTTTATGCATATATTTTCCTTCCGATCCCGATTAGCATAGTACGAAGCGGCGATAGCAAGAGTATGAGAGAAGACCAATTTAAACTCCTCCGCATCTGCGATGAGCGCCGATGAGCGCTCATCATTATGTTCGATTTAGGCCACTACTCTTACCGTTTCACTTTATGTGTCCTCATTCGAATTATATGCCTCGAAGATGAAATGTGGGGTAGTTGGAGGGATAATGATCAGAGTGTGTTATTGGCCGGTATTTTTCTGATGGATGCACTTCCGGGGCGGAAACTGGTTAAAGATGCGTTTTTACTCCCACGGGGACTGATGGATGAATTATATTACACCTTTTTACCCTCTCTTTCTCAGAAAAAGAATAAGTACCTTTTGAAGAAACGAGGAGGTTAATTATCATTAAAACAGAAGAATTCCAAGAAACTCTCTTGATTATGATCAAGGGAAAATTTATAACCCTATATTTTTTCGCTTAATATAAACCTGAGCCCACTGTGTTTGATTTAAAACATTCTAAATTTAAAATGTTTTTATGAGATAATTAAAAAAAATAAATACTTAATATTTTATTCAATTGTTTTATGTACCTCTTGTTGAAACTTTTTAAGATCCTTTTCTTATTCTTATTTTTAACATTTAACATTTAATAAATAATCTTTGCTTACCTTTCTTGATGATTTAACATGACGCTTGGAATTCTTTGCCATTTTGTTTTTCACACAAACTTTATTTTTACTGCTATGTACAACTAATCATGTTTACATTAGAACGTTCATTATTTTACTTTCTTGCCACTACACTTTTATCAAAAATCCGCAATGCGGTAAAGAAAATATAAAGAGCATAAAAATAAAAAGCTGCGCCATCTGGTGGCCAGCTACATAAACTGTAACACCTCTATTGTCTGTTTTTTTGTAAAGATACAATTTAGTTAATACTAGCGGAAGTACTCGATGCCAGTTAAGTTAGATTGAGAGTAATGCATCTAACAATAAAGAGAACGATACCTCTGCAATCCTTCTCTAATAACGATGAAAAAAATACGATTCATAGTCATACATGTTTCAGTCTGATGCGATATGGTACCCACATAAAAAATTTCGACAGAAAAATAAGCTAATTCTCTCTCATTATATCAACAACAATGGCAGCAGTTTTTAATGACATTGGTCTTTCTATTCAAATTATCGTAAAAGCTCAAGTTCCATCCAATATTTCCCCTATATTCAATTTTAGTCGATTAAATGTGGCAAAAAAATTTATCCTAAGTGATCAGAAATCAATAACGGAACACACACATTCTTTATATGTAGAGAGATGGATTTCGTAAAACTTACAAATTTTTTATTAACAGACTCTACGATTTGAAAGCTAGCAGTGGCAACACTTTTCAAAATAAAGCATTTTTATCTCCAAACGCACGAGACTTGCCACTCGAAAAAATGAGTGCGATAATTAGCGCTTTCAGAGTTTTAAATTAATATTTCGGCTGATTAAATCTTACGAAGATGGGAATAGTCGAAATGGCTTCCCACGAAATTTTGGAATCGGAAATAATGTATTTAATGTCTGGCAATGCTATTTTTATTTCACCGTAAAACTTTAATTTTATTATGTTAATTTTGATTATGTTTAGTTGCAATGAAGGCCTTTTTTCATGGTTTCAGTTATTCATATTGTCAGGACTGAGTGTTCGGTGCATATTCTTGGCAAACATCTTCGTGAACTCCTTAAATCCTGATCTGGAACAGGGAGCTGAATGCAGCTATGTTCTGTGGTAGAATATTGTGATTAAGTGGTAGAAGAACTGCACTTTAAAGGGATTTAAAATCCTCTTTTATTAAACCACAATTATATACAGCCATTTCCCAACTCGGGAGGGATACAGAAATTAATGACCGCACTTGTGTCTAAACTGAACAATCAAATAATTTAAACTAAAATTAAATAGAAATTAAGTCGTCGTTGCTCACAGAGCTATAAACGCGAGGTTGGCCTCTATGCTAAATGGTGCGTAGCAAGATTTAACTAATATTAACGCACTTAGAATTACTTCAATAAGTAATAGCGTAACAGCGCTACGGCTTAGAATTTAAATACTAGCTAGTCAGGCGAACGTTTAATAGAGTAACAGTGGTCTGAGACTAAAAGCTCTCTCACACTGAAAGGTTTCTACCTTTCGTTTAAATACTAGTTGGCTCCACTTCAAATTAGCATAAAGCTGAAACGCGCGCTTATTCTAACGGGAAGTTGAAATGATAAGGGATAGACAGAGTCAAATTAAAATAAAACTTTGTTAGTTTAACTAAAACCTAACAATATTAGTAGCAAATTGCCTTGTCTTGTTTCCAATTTAATTTAATTTTTAATTTTGGATACTTTATGTTTAATTTGCTTCAATCTTGCAACATGGTTAAATTTTTGTTTTTGGTATGTTACTTTTGTTTTTCTCTCTCTCTCTCTCTATATATATATATATCCACACCTTTACACGACCTTTTGTTTTCGTAATCGTTGGTGTTGTATTTCGACAAATAAGGAAATCCAAGTATATATATATATGTAGTTATTCCAACAATAAATATTTAGCAATATTTAATTAAATTGTCGAGTTATTCCAACAATAAATATACATGCAATTCTCTTCCGTTCTGAGACATTCAATTCATGTCTCAGACATGCAGTTCGCAATGTTTATCAATTTAAAACTAATGTAATTGGTATAAAAAAAGTAATAAAAATCTACTGTTGTATGTGCAACTGTGGATGATCGAAAATTTGAACTGAAATGGAAAATTCAAAATGTTAATAAACTTTAAGTGCCTTAATTTACTATTTCATTTAATTCTTAAAGGTCTAAAGCACTCTTTATAGAGTAAAATATAAATATCCTCTACAGAAGTTTATACGGGTTTACAAAATTCTTTGGAACTGCAGTTTTAATATTTTCGGTTTTAATATTTGTCATCTTTTTTAATTTTTAAAAATGCATAAAAATATTTTTGTATGATAAATTCTTTCTAATTTAATAATTAAATTTTGATAAAGCTCGTAATGTATTATACAAATTAATACGTAATTTAAATATTAATACAAATTAATACGTAATTTAATTTAATGCAATATTATTTTAAATGGTGGATTCTTGTTTAATTAAAAGTGAGGGACGGTGTAACGGCGTTACATGTTTTATCTGCTTTAGTTCTAAAAGGAATAATTAAGTTAATAATCAAGGTAAAAGGTTCGGTAGTTCTTCTTAAAATACCTTTTTTTCAGCTAGAACCACAAAGTCATAGCAATTCTTAAAGTTTTTTATTTATTTCAGCTATTGAGCTTATGATGAAAAGTAATAAATAAAGTATTCAGTGTTTAAAATTATCACAGATGAGAAGATAGTATGAACATGTTTCAGTGCATATTTTTTGTTGCTCCCTTTACTTTACATTATCCGAAAATACTTTGAGGAAGCAAAGAATAAATATTTTAAAAGATAAATCACGCTATTGTTCGTATTTAATTTCCATAGCGGCAAGAGTTTGTCGTCTTCTAACGAGCGATTTCAATAGAAACTAGCTTCTTTCATCAACGTGTCATTCTAAATATAGACACATATTCTACATTCTTAAACTTTTGTTTTGAAAATATTGAAAAGACAGGAATTTTCTTCTCTTCAACAGAATTCTGTCAATTAAAACAAAAACGATTTTGTTAGTTTCCAACAAAAAAAAAAAAGAAAGAAAAGAAAGGAAAAAAAAAACCTGAAATTCGTTTTCATGAAACAAACGATAAATCAGGTTTAATTCTAGTGGCTTGTTAATGGAACGATGTTTATTCGGAAAATTAGGCAAAAAAGAGAACTACAGTCAACTAACTCTGTATTGACTGGGCTATTGATTAACCATTTATTGTCAAAACAAGACATTGAGTTTGTTTATTCGGGACGATAAAAAATTTCTATGACAAACCATCAAAATAAAGCAAAATTTCCACGGGAAATACAAACTTCAGAATAAAATAGTAGTGTTTAGAATGAAGGGCAAGTGATAGAATATGCTACCAGAATATTTAGGAATTGTTTATATCTACAACGATATGTAATTTAATTGTACGTAATCTGTAAATCATAAACATTGTTAAATAATCGATTAAAAATATTACTATATTATAAACATAATAAAATCTGATGTGACTTCCTTTTACGACGACTTATTAAATATTCTTTTTAGAGCAACAATAAACTGATATTAAATACTACTAGATATTTATTTTTAGACTAACTATATATATAAACTGATATTATATATGCAATTAGATTTCGTTATCTGTCGAAAATTATTTTTTTTTAAATTTGATATTGGCAAAAACATGAGTATGATCGTCCTTTAAAAGACTTCTATGAGAAGAAATATATGACATAACCAATGACTGCGAAAATAAAGGCCAAGTAAGAACTTTTCTGACTGATGA
>KK122423.1:442372-460868 GCA_000611955.2 Stegodyphus mimosarum
ATGTAATATATAAAAAAATACGTTAGCTGCATTAAAAAATAATTAGTTACCTCAAAATTAACATTCTAATTTTGGTGCTCTTCCCCGAAATTCATCTTTTCTCAAAAATTCGAAATTACGTAACGTTTTAATGCAAATACCTCCTGCCCAATCAAATAATTGTAAACCAAAACTTTCTCTAACTCGAACTAAAACCATCACTTCCTCCGTTCTTCCTTTAAACTACTGCGTTCTCTTCGCCTGCGTGTTGACAGCTTGTCGCTCTAGCTATTCGCTGTTGATTAGAATGTAATTGCATATTTAAAATTATGGGGCGCGTCTAGCACTCCTATTCTTCTACGGTTATGTAGTAAGAAATTCATCATTCAAGAACAGATGATGTTTAACTATCAAGTTGGTCCTGCTTCTGAAATTCCACCAGATCATCCATTACGCCATAGTGTCCAGACATCTACGCAGCGTTGTTTCAGCCATGACTAAACGGGAATTCTTTTCATCTTCCGCCAAAAGTAAAATTATTACATAAATATATTATTCGTTTTGTACTACCGAATGCAATAAAAAAACGAACGTGCACAACTAAGTGTTATAGTTAACTATATGTTATCCAATCCCATGGATAAAGTTTCAAGGATCTTCGGCTAATCATTTTTGACTTATGAGAGATAGATATGTACATACGTACGTACAGACGTCACAGAAAAGTCCCTTTTGAATGCACTTTAAAATCCATTTTGGAAAAAGAGTCTTTTATTCTGTCCGTACGTACAGACATTCCACAAGAAAATAGTCCAAATGGATTCGGGCGTGGTCAAAATGGATATTTCCGTTGAAATGTGATACCCGAAATTTTTCCCATTTGCAATACTTCTTTTATTTGGCCGCCTAGAGGCTAAAGTGGTTAGTGACCCTTACTACCGTACCAAAGACCTCGCTTTCGAACCCTGTAGAAGGCATAGATGTAAATTGTCTGTCCCTTCGTAAGATGTAAGGTGGCCGCCTATTAAGTGCCTCCATAATAAAATGACCATCGCTTCTTGATTTTTAAATACAGTTTGAATTTATGGATGAAAGTACTTTAAAAGAAGTTGCAACATGTGAATGTATTCAAAAGGGATAATCATCTAGTGGTCGATTTTTAAATACAGTTCAAATTTCTTGATGAAAGTACTTTAAAGAGAGCTGAAACATGTGAATATATTCAAAAGAGATAATCATTTAGTTGTTGATTTTTAAATAAAGTCTGAATTTATTGACGAACGTATTTTAAAGGGAGCTACAAAATGTGAATGTATTCAAAAGAGATAATCATTTAGTGATTGATATTTTAAATACATTTTGAATTTCTTGATGAAAGTGCTTTAAAGAGAGCTGCAACATGTGAATGTATTGAAAAGTGATAATCATTAAGTGATTGATTTTTAACAGTTTGAATTTCTGAATTAAAGTACTCTAAAGCGAGTTACAACATGTGAGTGTATTCAAAAGGGATAATCATTTAGTGATTGATTTTTAAATACAGTTTGAATTTCTTTACGAAAGTACTTCAAAGGGAGCTGCAACATGTGAATGTATTCAAAAGGGATAATCGTTAAATGATTGATTTTTAAATACAGTTGAATTTCTGGATGAAAGTACTTTAAAGGGAGCTACAACATGTGAATGTATTCAAAAGTGATAATCATTTAGTAATTGATTTTTAAATGCAGTTTGAATTTCTTGATGAAAGTACTTTAAAGGGAGGTGCAACATGTGAATGAATTCAAAAAGGATAATTATTTAGTGATTGATTTTAAATACAATCTAAATTTCTTGATGAAAGTACTTTAAAGGGAGCTGCAACATGTGAATGTATTCAAAAGGGATAATCATTTAGTGTCAGCACGCTCCAACACACGCGTTTTTTTTTTCCACGTGAACCATATGTCCACAACACACACTGCTTACTTGCCTGATGGGGTTCCATATTGTTAGGTGTACCACAATAGTTACCCTTGTCCCTCAAACTAGAACGCTCTCTCGACGACCTAATTTGAACTTTGTTTTCACCTGTTGTACCCTCACAGGAAATTTAACCTAGAAAACCCCTACCCCGCCCTGTAGAGAAACCTGGAATATACCACTTTTGTAAATTACGATATGGCATTATAGATAGAACATGCTTTGAACTCCGTCAAGGTCCTACTCGTTAACAGATTCAGCAGAAACTCAAAGAAGTTCAAGTTCTGCCTGAGGTACATGGCCTTAAGTTCTTTGACTTAGCCTCGCTTTTATGAAGGTTCGTTTGAGAGTTGGGTGGACTCCCTTCTCTTTTAGATCATAAACTAAGCTATTGTCTTCATGTTGTCGAAAACACTATCAATCAGTGCAACGAAATTAATCAAAGATACTATTATTTGATAGAAGGTAGCTGTGTGAATAGATTTTACTGGCATGTTCATGCTGAGTAAAGTAAAATTGCTGAAAACGTTGGGAATTTTAATCACCTCACCACGCTGTTTATTTCTTGTAATATTGAGAAGCGTAATTTCAGCGTTAATACTGAGAAGAAGAATCAAAATAGATTATTTTAAAATAGGAAACAGAAACAAACTGATGTTTAGTTCTCTTTGTCAGATTTACAAATCAAAGGTTGCAAATGAATTATGTTTGTTTATATTATTAGTCTGGTTGAAAAAAAGTAGACTTTCAAACAGGGCTGAAATGTGTTGATCAGCGCATTTATTGCAAAAAATATTTTGTAAAGCTGTTTTTGAGAAAATGTGTCATATGAAGACTGCAATAATATATTTTGATAAAAAATGTCTCATATGAGGATAATTTGTTTTGGGATTTTATGGATAGCAATTTTGAGATATTTTGGACTGCAATAAAATACTTTGAGAAAATATGTCTAAAAAATTTTGAGAAAATATGTCTCGTATGAAGAATAATAATCGAAGCATTTCCTTGAGTGAAAGAAATAATTTTTATTGCATTTTACTTAAATTTAAGTAACTTATGTTAGAACATGGTATAGATTTAGAATAAAGTAAATACATTTTCTGTGGCAAAGAAAAATATTAATGGGGGAAGCTGTAGCATTTATTGTTCGAATATTGAATAACAGATCAGCCACTGTATCTAATAATGAAAATATTCATAAAAAGATAAACGACTTCCATGAAGTCGATTTCCTAAAACAAACAACCTTATTTCACTTTTCCATGAATGAAGCATCTAATGTAATATAATTAACTTCGTTTTGAAATAAATCTAATTTTTCATTTAAATATTTATTCTAAAATTATACACTACATCGCACAGAGATTGCAGTATCTTGAAAATTTTGTTCGCAGCGCCAAGTAAATTTCAGGGTCTGTCTCGAAAAACAAATTATGCAAATTTTTATAATTTCTGATCAAAATTATCATTTGAGAATATGTTAAAAGGAAAACGTTAATCAAAAAAAATACATTTTTAATAAAAAAAAATGTCTTTAAACTACTTTTTCTTTGCTGTTTTCTGTATTAAAATAAAGAATAAGAAATGAAAAAAGCTTTGAGAAGCCGCCCGTAATGTTTTCGAAATGGCAAGTTTATAAAAAGAATATTTTCTCCTCATTTCCGCGTGCCTTTGTAATGAAATTGGGTGTAAAAGGCTGGCTGTGGGGTGGTCCGGATTTCGAATCTTGGCGATGGCATTGTTGATTTTTCGTTTCTTGTTGTACCTAATGATTCTACAAGTGGTTAAAATTTCTTAAAAAATTAAATTTTTAATAAATTAATAAATCTGAATAACCAGTTTGATGATACTGACATTGAATTTCCTCCTGCTCACTGCCTCTTGAGTGGGGGAGAATGTAAAGAATTTTCTCCTCCCTTCCCACGTGTCTTCGTGGTGTAATTGTAAGCAGATCTGGGTGGCTCTTGGGAGGTCCGAAGTTCAAATCCCTGAAAGGGCATAGCTGGTTTTTCATATTTCTTGTTCCGATAAGTACCTAATGACTTAAAAGTTTAGTATAGGATTAATCATAGACCTGTAAAGAATTGGTTGATTTCTGCGTTTTACATTTTGTAGTAGAATAATATCTAGTCAAATATAGCTGACATCAATGAATATCCTTAAAAAGGTTTTCTGTTTGATTAGCTTCAGTTTTTTCGCTAATCGAAATTTTTCGGGATTTTTTTGGACTCCGTTTCTCTTTTAAAATTTCAATCAACCCGTACGATCTACAATATTCCAAGGCAAAATTCGAACGCTCATTGAATAAATGCTGTCGTAAGACAACGACTGTTTTACCCTGTTTTACCCTGTTCGTTGCCGTTCTGGTTATTGAAATCTCTGTTTCAGCCATTGGGTGCAAATGCTTGCGCCAAAACCGGTGCAACCAATGCGATCTCACTAGATTGCAGAATTTAAAGGCGACAAAATTTTGGAGTTAGAATTTAACAACATAAAAAATTTCGCCAGGGTTCAAAAAGCTTTTCATAGTTTCATGCAGAGCTCGCATTGTTTCAAGAATTAATTATGTTTTCAAATTAATTATATTTTCAGAGCATTCTTCTTAACCCATTTCCCAAACTTTGCCCTAATAGAAAAGTTTTTTCCACGATGTTGGATTTTATATATGAAGTGGTGGAACTATATACTTATAATTTTAATAATAAGGGACTTTTTACAAAATAAACAATCGAACTCGCTTATAACGAGCGCGAATAGTAGAGCTCAATGTTTCCTTTACCGCGATGTTTGCTTGTTATATAACCGAGTGCTGATAAAAACGGGTTTGTGAAAAAGTCATAAAAATTCATACGTACTTATCATATAATATACACTTTCTTTATAATTATCTTTTATTTCTGTACATTACAAAAGAAGTTTGTTGATTTGCTTTGACCTGTCTTTTTGTCTCTTTCTTCTGTTACTGTTTTCTTCGGATAAGACTTATAGCCTGAAACACATCATCATTAGCACCCCGTGCTTTGAAAAAAGTTTGAATTTTTTTGTGCACTCAAAAGCACTAATTCTGTAAATCAAAAGCACTAACCACTAACTAAATGATTCATCACTAATTTTCGTTTGATATCGGAATGCTAAAGGAATTTTTTCAAGAAAGGATTATCTGAACTGGAGAGATAGAACTCAATCGAAATTTTATGGATCTCAAAAATATTGCTCGCTATAACCGAGGTTTGTTCCTTAAAAGCGAGTTATGCTTCCATAGACTTAGCATTGTATTGTACCAAGCATTCCCGATTTCTTCGTTAAATCCGAGTTATTGTTAAATCAGGGCTCGCTATAAGCGAGTTGTACTGTAATGTATTTTGCAAGGAGTTGTTTTTCTCAAATTTATTTCTTAAAACGAAAGTTTTGAATTTCCTAAATTAATTAAAGGGAAATAAACTAAATTATCTTTAAGAATTTAATATTTAAAAGGATTGGTCTATACTTCTTAACATACTGCTCACGAATCCCTTATTCTGATAATATAATCTGTTCTAAAACTGCAGTTTTAAAACAATCGTTAAAAGAAAGCTAAAATTTCTTCTATTCGCTAGGAATAAGTTCGTGTTATCATTCTGTTTCAAAGAAAGTTTTTCGACCCTCAGCCGTGAAAAGCTCGGAAATCATGGTCCAAATTTGCTTTCGTTCTTACACTCCCAATAGAATAATAATACTCTTACAGTTTTCCCAAAAGTGTGTCATCATTCCAGAACCTCGTGCGATGGCACATGGCCAAAGCCAGGTGAGATGTTTTCCCTAATTTCCTCCAAACGATGCGCGTTTTTCCCTGTGGTGCAAGGTCCTCAAAATGTTTCACTCTTTTCAAATTTTTATTCGTCAACAAGGTAAAGAATTACGACTGTATTTTGTATTAAAAGACAAACAGAACGATTATTTGCAGAGAAGGACTTTTTTTATCAATATTATAATTCCGATTTGATTTGCGAGTTTAAAAGTTTTTTGATTCTTTTTCTATCTTCAAAAGTTTTTTTTTTCAAGTGAATTTTAAATTGAACATAAAATAAGCATTTCTTTCTCCTCCCACCCCCCCAAAAAAGGTATTTTCAGTAAGCATAAATTATATCCTAAACGTGAATTATTGAAATGTAATACTTTTATCCTTCATTTTGCCGAAAAAGGAGGATTCAAAATATTCTAAGAGCTTTACTCTTTCGGAACAAAGTTTAAAACAAGTATTTCTTTCAAATATATAAAAGAAATGCGTATCTGAAAACTGTTATTTAAATTTACAAGAGTTTATTTTACGTTAGAAACATTTGTAATTTAGACTTCTTTTCATTTTTATTAGCCCAAAGGCGCAATTTGCCCCAGAAGCGCTATTAATTTCGTTTTGACATTTTGCATCGTCCACTATAAAACGGACCGGCGTTTCACTTTTCAAATTGTTGCCATCGAATATTAGAGCCCGGCATTATATTTAAAGAAATTAAGTAATGAAGAATCTGCATGACTGTATGTATGTTTCTCGCATTGTGAAAAAACAGCGGTACTTAGAGACATCAAATTTTGAATAACGTAGTCCTTCACACGAATATGGGCATCTGGAAGTCCAAATTTGGAATTTGTTTTATTAGCTATTTCATATTTTGTAAAACGTTGACGAATTTTTTATTAACAACTCAACGATTTCAAAGCGAGCAATGGCAACACTTTGAAAAAAAATTCTTTCCATCCAGCGCGCGAGAATGTGTATCGGAAATTCTAAAGATATGCTGTTTTTAAATATTTTGTGGCATTGCTGTTGAATCTAATTTTATCGTTTAAGTGCGAAGAACATGATATTTAGTAAATAAAGGTAATACATAAAACGTTGAAAAAAAGTGCCTTCTGGGCGTAATATAAAATCTGAAAGCTTTGAGATTTTTTTTCTAATTTATTTTATTTTTTAAGGCATTTATAAGGGCATTTATAAGTCACATGACAGGCGTGTGTTCTATTATTTCCTTTGTGGTTTCCTTAATTCTTTCCTTAAAGGGGTTGTTTTGGGGGAAAGAGAGGCACGTATATGGAAGTTTAGAATCAATTTAAGACTTGCTTATTACTAATGAAAATTTTTGCGAGGTCGAAATAATTTTCTGCTACAATTGTGATTCATTTTCGAAAAAGAAGTAACAGATCTCCTTTCATTTAGGGCTCTTTTGAGCTCTAGTTATGATTTATCTCAAAAACTAAAAGATGGCGGAATTTGGCTTCGGCGTAATTTAAGCTTTGATCCGAAACTAAAGCTTCTGAATTTAGTTAGTAAATAAAACTCCATTTCTTTCATTTCAGCGTCGTTTTCACTCGAATCGTAATGAATCTTGCAGGCAAATGAAATGTTTGAAATATTCTGATGAGGAGCAGGGTGGTATTTTTCCAAATATGAGCCTTTTTTGAAGATGAGAATTCAAAATTTTCTGATGGGGATAAATTTGATAGTTTTAGAAAAAAAAAAAGCGTATTCTTTTTTAGTTATTTCCTACTGGAACTACATTATGACAGTTCAAAACTAAACCTCATTGAATCATTATATTACATTAAATTAATCTGTTTTAGTCTGTTCTAAACTGTATAAAATTCCAAATTACATTTTTTGTAAATATTATAACCATTAATTTTTTAAACCAAGACATAAAAAAATATCGCGTATAAAGTTTTATTGACAGTCAATCCACAAGTGCACACGCATCACAGGTAGAAAACTTTGCGATACTGAAATAAAAATCCCTACCAGGGATATTTCGATCTCCAGTGCGGGAAAAACTCCACGAGACCAGATGTGTCTCAAACAGCATGGGCAACCATGCTTCTTCAAACATCATGCATCACCTTTGTATATTCTTCCGCAGGATTGGTACATAACAGTACAGCACCGTGTATTCGTATTGCCCCCTCCGGAAATCAAGATTTAAGTACGTTGCCCTTCACGAGTCTCGTATTAATAACTTTGAACTAGATTCTGGTCCCCCTACGTCTTTCCCTTAAGTCCGGCAAACAATAGAGTGTAAGTAAATTTATGGCACCCTAAGGCGGGGGTGAAGTGTGTTGGGGAGAACTTGCCCGCCAAAAACTGCATCGATAAAAGTAAAAATAGGGCAGTTTTTTTTTTAAAGTGCAGGGTGCGGGTCGCGAGTTAGTCGCGTGCTGGAAGTTTTTTACTCCTTATTCTCCCCTTTTTTTCATTTTTTACTGTAAATGGTATGTAAGAAGAGCATAGGGAAGAGTTGTTGAACTCCGAAGTGCAGAGAAGAACTCATAAAAAATGGTGCAATGTGCTTCTGCTTGTGGGAGGGATATCGTTCGGTAAAAATCGTAATAAAAAAGCGTCAAGTTATTAGAAGATACTCTGATGTACAAATGAGCCTACGATGTTTTTTAATTAAAGAACATTCAGACTCTTATTCCCTTCTTCATCACAGGAATTAATGTGTTATTGTTTTCTGCTTTTATGCAATTTCATCGATATTTTTTTTTGTGTGTGTATTAAAAAAATTCCTCTTGCACCACAAAATATCACACGAGGCTTACAAAATGTAAATAAAAAAAAACACATCAATTTGAAAAACTAAAAAATAATTTAATTAAAAAAATCTAAAAACTTTCAGATTTTATAGTACTGTTATAAGGTGTTTCTCCCGTTTTCTTCGCATGCCTGCGTGGTGTAGTGATCAGCACGCTCGACGCGTAACCGGGAGGCCCGTGGTTCGATTTCTGGCGAAGGCGCTTCTCATTTTCATCTCTCCTGCTTCTAAATAACCTAATGTCTCTACATTGTAAAGGGGTGTTTTTCCGTTTACACTTACATACGCATTTCGAGAGCATCTGAGGTAAGGTCACATTGGGCTAAAAATATTCAAAAAACAGCATATCTTTAGAATTTCCGATAGACAATTTTGGGTGCTGGAGGAAAAAATGTTTTATTAAGTACAGTGCGTAATTACTCCTCGCTTTGAAATCGTTGAGTTTCTTAATGAAAAATTCATTAAAGTTTAAAAATTATGACATAGATAATAAAACAAATTCCAAATTCAGGCTTCTAAGTGCCCATGTTCGGTTGGAGGACTATATTATTCAAAATTTGATAGCTCTAGGTATCGTTATTTTTTCACAGTGCGAGAAACATACGTACATTCATACAGATTCTTCATTATTTAACTTCTTTAAATATAATACAGGGTGATAATATTTGCTATCAACAATTTAAAAAGTGATACAACCGTTTATAGTGATTCGACGCAAAATGCCGTTTCGAGACTAATAGCCCTTCTGGGCCAACGCCCCTTTGTGTTACTAATACGAATAAATCGGACAAATAGGATTTAAAAAAAAAGAAAGAAAATCATTTACGGTATTTAAAGTAAGAGTCAACTAAGTTAATAAAAGAAAGGTAGGCCGAAGGGAGAGAAACAGATTCAGGATATTTCAGTGGCCTGTTAATTCTAATTAATTTCAGTCTACATTTCAGTGAAGTTCTTGCATAATTAAAGAAAAGGATAATCAAAAAGTAAGTGGAAGACACCTTGATGAAGACCGAGATCAGAATAGCATAAACTGAAAGATTCCAGCTTAAACCGTTCATGGTAAACCTCAAACTTTCCATGTGCAGACAAAAATTACGTAACGTTAAAATTTAGCAATAAGGTCTTACTGAGAGTCCCAGTCTTTCTTGAAAAGAACTTCTTTGTAATAACTCGCTTATTAGTAGTGATACAATCATAATTCAACTGTTCAATCATTTTAGCTTTGAATATTTTTCAAATTACGATTTTCGAATGTTTACATCAATATCTATGTCTTTTCCAGTTGCATTCTTGGCAACCCAATGAGTTTTTCATATAGCAGTTTTCAGCAATTTTCCATTTATCCCCGCTTCCCCGCGAACAAATGTAAAAAAAACATTGAAATACCCATCTCTAGCAGACGCCCGAGAGACTGCCGTAAATTAAACGTAATGACATTACATGATGAGGTATTTTTAGAGACCCCATGAAAGACAGAGAATCAGTGCAGATGAAGTAGCTGGAAACATCTCTATCCTAAGTATGCACTTAATTGCATAACTGAGACAGAGAAGTTCATAAATATAAATAGTGCATTCATTTCTGCTGCGAAATTCGTGGTTCTCAATTTCAACATCATCCTCATGACCTAAGCAAAACCAGCTCTGTCAACAGTTCCACTACCATCCGTATCACGCACAATCATAATGTACAACAAACACGCTGAGTTGCTAAGCTTAAACCTTGCTTTGAAATGGATCTACAATTCTTTGAGTTCAATGTGTAATGATTTTCTTTTTTCGCTGTAATACAGAAAAACAATGTTTCAGAGCAACTTGCTGTTGAAATTCAGGTTATTATTTAGAACTTTCAAGTCCTTGATATCGACATTCATTCTGCTTACGTTCGCGGACACTGTGCAAATTTTGGAAATGATAGAGCTGATGCTGTAGTAAAGGTAGCTACAAAACGTCACATTGATTTAAATCTTCGTGTTCTTGCTTCTCATTGGAAGCGCTTTTATAGAATGAAGCTACCTGTATTTGGAACAGAGCATACCTGGCCTCACTAAAAGCACAATGGACCAAAGGGCTTTTTCCTGTAATTTTTCACAGGATAAAAGCCGATTAGTTTTCAACAGATTTTGAATTAACTCAGTTTTTGACTAGGCATGACAATTTTGAAAGCTATTTAAAGCGATTTGGGCTGGTTTAGAGCGCTTTGTGCCAGATGCAGTATCGACGATGAGAATGTTAAGCTTATTCTTCTGCAATACATTCATCATATCCAACAGAGGAAGACATTTCAGGCAACTTTGTCTTACACCTGTCTATATCTTAGCCATCGAGTTTTTCTGAAGTTTGTCGGACTAAATAGACAATTTCTGCTTTTCGAAATTGTGTTCTAAATTTAGATTATTGAGTTATGACTATTATATTAACCATCGCATCTTTGTTTGGTCAAGAGTTGGTGTTTGGTGGTTTGGGAGGGATTGAATTCGCTTTTCACCCAATTGGGATGTTTTAACGATTTAACCGACCCCCTGAATTTAGAGATGGGATCTTTTACTATATATTTGGGGGCAGTTTGGAATCTTATCTACTTATTTACTTTTTACCTTACACGGGAATAACCATTCAAAATCTTTGTTTTAAATGTTTAAATGGCGGAAGAGTAATGGGCAATATTGCCTAAGCTCTTTTCCTTCTTTTTATAAGAAGGAAGCGTCCCTATTGTCATGTTATGTTACGTTATGTTTTCACTATTTTATTACTTTTTATTCTGTTTTAATTTCCTTTTACTTCTTTTCTTTCTTTATTTATTATTTTAATTTATTTATTGCTTTTTAATAATTTTTGACATTTACTTCTTAAGCCGCGTGGTATACTTTGCAGAACACCAGGAATTCAAAATTAGACTTAAAAAAAATAATATAATGACAAAGAATTTTCATAAGTATCCATACTGTCCAAACTTTGCGCTGGTTGTCGAAACAGATGGATGAGGAAGAGCAGACGATGGCTGTCAAAGACCAAAATAAAAACTGGAGCAATAGAGAAAGGCTATCCTCGTAACCTATGCATTGCAAAATAGATCGAATAATGAATTTTATATATTAAGAAATCGGTAGCTAGTGCCTTATATAAGATTAATCATAGATTTCTTTTGCTTGCAATGAACCGAATTTTTTTCCGATCGAAATTAAAGCCAAAAAAAATCAAATTTATTACCACTCCTTTACAGTTACTGTATTTTACCTTTTTATTAGTCTAGAGCAGCTGTTCTCAACCTTGTGACTAACGCGTACCAAATCTTTAGTATCAACACTATATTTCACAATCATTATCTTTCAAGTTCTCAATAGAAATATTAAGAAAATATATATATATATATATTGCCATTTGCACAATCTATTGGATATTTGCATTAAATACGCATACAAAAAAAATATTAGATTAAAAATTGGTTGTCATTTTAATTAGCAAAATTTAAGTTATAATACAAGGTGTTTATAAAGTCCCGGATCCATTTTGATGTTTAATAACTCATAAAATAATAAAGATAGATTAAAATTAATAACATAAATGGTTAGATAGATTCAAAAAGTTTCATGATCCTTATCAATGAACTTCCAAGTGTGCCCCCTTCGTCGCACGGAGAATATCAAGTCGATATTCAATTTCACCCCAGGTACCGGCAAGCATGTCGGCATCCACAGAGGCTATTGCGGTTGTAATTCTGGCTTTTAGGTCGTCAATGTTCGACACTCTCCTCCTGTAAACGTTGTCCTTTACAAATCCCCAAAGGAAAAAGTCCAGCGGTGTTATATCAAGTGATTTGGGTGGCCAAGAAATTGGACCTCCTCGCCCGATCCATCTTCCTGTAAAATGGTCATTCAAAGAGCTACGAACGATGGTACCCCAATGAGGTGGTGCACCATCTTGTTTCAAAAAGACATGTGGCTGAAGCTCTTCTAGTTGTGGAAATAATTGTTTCAAAAGACATGTGGCTGAAGCTCTTCTAGTTGTGGAAATACGAAATTTTCCAACATGTCTAAGTATACGACTGATAAGACCTCTTTTCTGTAAAAAAGAAAGGCCCAATGACTCGGTCGTGCATTAGTCCACACCACACATTAACCTTTGGGGAATCCCTTTGCGGCTCACGGTATTCATGGGGGTTTTCAGATCCCCACATGCGCATGTTATGGCGATTAATAGTTTCCAAAAACAAAAGAGAGAAAAATGCAATTAATAAGCAGACGATACTTAGAAAAGTACAGATATTTAGACTGGAAAATGAAATTATCTGAAATTAACCACACGCGCAGACGATATTTACAAAAGTAAAGATATTCAAACCTGGAAAGGAAATTATATAAGTTATTCCACCAATAAATGCCATAAGTTTGTTTATATCTTCATTATTTTACGAGTTATTAAACATCAAAATGGGTCTGGGACTTTATAAACACCCTGTACTTTAATTCTAAAATTTAGTGTGAAATTTGGGCTTATTTAAGGGAGATCAATTTTTTTATGTCTGGCCTTATTTCACTTAGTTTTAACCGTAAATTAGGATCCACTTTTAATTGTGTTTGTTTGGTATTCATTTTTCAAATATAGCCTGGAAGAAAATGTTCACACAAATAGGTTGTGCACGAATTCAATAAAAATTTAATAACCTTATTAGAAATGCCTTTAAATTCTTTTTTCGGTTCAGCCAAAAGTGAACAAATGTGTTATTTTTTGAAATCTTCAGTTAGAGTTCGATCACAGGAAATTTCTATGAATTGTTCTTTTCCTTCACGAGATTTATGAATTTGATAGTTAAAAAATAAATACTTCGTTAAAAATACATACAGATATAAAAATACTTCGTTTCGGTTGAGAATTGCTGGTCTAGAGAAATATTCTTAAACATCTTTTCTCTTATGCGAAAAGTGCTTATGAACATACACAGTTTATTACAACTCATATTTGCGATGACATTGTGAGCGTATTTCTGAAATCAGTTAATATCTAACTTGGTAACACAGTTCAGCAGTCAGTGCTACAATCAGGAACCGTTATCTAGCTTCTTTGAATTTTACTGATTCAGCAGATTTCTGATAATTCTGAAATCCAAGGCTAAATTAGAGCTGACGATCTGTGAATTCTCATCTTCTTTTTTTTCCCTTTTTAGTTTAATCTGCAGTTACCAATTGAGTTGATAACATCGCTAAATGATTTGTATTTTCAGTAATGCTTTTAGTTCGAGCTTTTGTTCGAAAAACGTTTCACTGCACACACTTTTTGTCCAGAAGAAATAGAAACTATTTCTACTTTACTTCACGGGAAAAAATGCAAGCCGCGGTCATTATTAAATTCCTGAAGTACAGCATATAAAATGCAAGTATAATCTGAGTAAATTACGCTAGTTCTGGTTCTGGAAACGTTTAAGCTACTGCAGCATGTATGCAAAATATTAAACCCCCAGTATTTCTGTACTAGGTTTTTAAAATCCTACAAATATAATGAATGGATATTATAATTCCGACTTTACGAATCCATGAGCATCAAGGCGATGAGACCACTGGCCATTGGTACGTCAACCCATATGCAAATATAAGGTAAAAGGCCGGGCGCATACGCGTTTTCGTAGGTTTTTCATTATCAGTAACATGAATATGAGTCAGTTCCCTTAGAAACTCTTTAACAAAGGCACCCATTTCCTTAGACAGATAACCACAGTGTTAAATATACTAAATTTTTTCTACCCTTAATAAAAACTGAAATCTTCAAATAATAAAATCTTTATCTTGAAAAAATATTATATTAAATGTCATTGAAAAAAGTACTATGTCCTAACGAACAACTCAAATTTTACACTTAATTCCATCTTCCATGTAAATAAAATAATTAATTAAATTTTAATAGCTAGTATTTTCAAATAAATATACCGGGTGACCCAAAAGTCCATTAACATTTGCAAATTCAACAAGTCACTGAACAGTGTAAGTAAAGAGATAAAAACCGACACATGTGCTTGAAAAGTCATGGGGCAAAAAAGTGCTTAAAATGAAAATGATTAAATGATTGAAAGCAAAAAAGTGCTTAAAATGACCAACAGATGGCGCTTCAGATCAGAACAAAAGAATAATTAACATAACATTTGATTTTTAGCAAAGACTATGTTCTTTATACCAAATGTTCAACATGTTGGCCGTCATTCATCAACAATACCTACACTCGGCGGACAGTGTTGTGGACAGCATTGTATAGTATACCTGTATGTATCGTGAGAAAGTGCCGTCGGATGTTCTCTTTTAGCATCCCTAATGAGGTCGAACGATCAAGGTAGACTTGCGATTTCAGGTAACCCCACAACCAATAACCGTAGGGATTGAGATCTGGGGACCTGAGAGGACAAGCATGACGCGATCCTCACCAAACGATATGTGCAATACATCTTTCACACGTGCAAATGCGGTAGACCGCCACCCTGCATAAAAATCATACCTTCCTACAGGTGTTTATCAACCAGAGTAGGATTGATGCGATTCTGTAGCATATCAGCGTACCTCGCACCCATCACACTGACAGTTTGAATAGCAGAACTACGCATTTCCTTGAAGAAAACGAGTCTGATCATGACTGATATGATAAATCCACATCATGATGTGACCATCACCCGGAGGCGAGGATAGAAAAAGTGACAAAGTCATGAAGGGGGACTGATTCCCTCTCTGACTACAACTCATTTTATATATGATTCTCATGCGGCGTCCCTGACATTTTGCTGCCCAGCGCCATATGTCCCCCTCCCTTTTTTTTTTTTTTTTTTTTTTTGCTTTCTATAAAACTCCATGTCATTTCAAGTATATGTGTCAATTTTTACTTCTCTACCTGCATTATTCTGTGAATTATTGAATTTTCAATTGTTAACGGACTTTTGGGTCACCCTGTACTTCTTAGGTTGGTTACATATTATAAAATCATATTAAGAATAATTTGTAATTTCTACAAGAAAATTATTTTTGTATGCAAGCTGAATATCTCTTTCTAAATGTCTCCTTTTACCTTTAATTTCGTAAATCATTTTATTATATATGTTGTAATTTTAAGAAGCTATGTCCTTATTTAAGAAAAGGATTTGCAGAAACATTTGAACCCCTTTGATCTATTATCTTTGAGCACGTCAGTATTAAATTCTTGCTTTAATTATTCTTGCATTAACTATTCTTGTTTTGATTATATTAAATTTTTACTTTAATGGATTGATTTCTATCGTATTTTGGGAATTTTGTTATTATATTTTATTTTGTACGTCTACGTATATGTTGACCATTGTTGTATTGTAAAGATTTGAATATTGCATTATTAAATTCTTGTTTTATCCTACTTGAACATTTCAATGAATCTACTTGAACATCTAATGAACATTTGTTTTGAACACATAGAAGGAACAAAATTAATCAGTTCACAAAGAGCAAATATATTATGTGCAAATTATCTGCAAGGATTTTATTATTTTCATCGAGGATCCTTAATCTAATAAATGTAAAATTCTGAAATTAGTTAACTATTTAGTAGATGTCTGCCTTAGGTTCTTAATATGGTTATAAAACTATTAATATTAATAAAACTAATAGTTTTCATTGATTATAAATAAAAATTATAGCTAATTTTCCTTACGTTTTGGATAATATAATAATACAGAAGCAAGTTTCTGCAAGTAATTTTTTTTTTCTGTCTTTTCTTTAGTTTTGCTCGAAAATTGTGTTTGCAGCTAATACCCAAAATTGCTTTAATTTGAGAAAATTCGCTTCTTCTCGAACTGAAACAGGGAAGAAAAGTTTTAAGCACGTTATTAAAATTCTAGACCATTGTTATGGATCAGATCAGCTCATGCAGCTTTAAGCTGTGATTTGATAGCAGAGAGAAATTTGTAATCAACCAGGAATCATGCGATACGATCTAATATCGCGCAAGGCACAGCGTTGCTCATCTTTTTTCATTTCTTGCTGTTTTTCCGTCTCAAGAGAATTCTTTAGTTACTAAGCAAAACGTGGGAATTTTCACTGCGGAATTTTAGCTACGAAAACTTCATGGAATTCTACACAATGTATTGTTTGCAAAGCGTGCAATAGAAATGAACACGGATTTTGATATTAAATTTATTCAAATGTAGTTTATAACATTTATATTGTCTTTAGTTAATGGTTTCTGTTTTATTTAATTTTTCTTTTGTCCTTTGTGTTTAGATTTCATGCTCCCTTTTACTTGGTAACAAATTTAATAATTTTTGGTCGACGTATTTTTCCAGTTTTGCGTATATACAGGGTGTTTCAGCAAATCGGTTACAAATTTTCAGGAGAGATAGAGTACACCTAGATGATGGAAAAACACACAGTAATGCATGGTCAGAAATGCTTTCCTGGTGCGGTAGTGTCAACACAAGAAAGGAAGGACACAAACAGGGCGAGAACATATGCTTATTATGCTTAGTGTAGCGGAAACCTAGAAATAAGAATAAAAACAGGCGATTTTCATCAAAGAAAGTGTTTGAAATTACGTTCGAAACGTATCCTGAACATTGGATCGGCAGGCAGGGTCGATGCATTGGCCAGCAAGATCGGCAGACCTCACTTACATTGACTACTTTCTGTGGGGGTCAAGACATTGGTGTTCGAAACCCTCGTTAGAAGTGCTGAGGAACTTGTTGCACGCATGAGGCAGCTGCTGTTAAGTCCGAAAAACACCCCGTATTTCCAAAACACCAGATCTTCCGTGATCCTGAGATGTGAGGCCTGCATCAGGGTTCGGGGTCGTAATTTCGAACGCTTTCTTTGACGGTTACCGCCCGGTGGCGAAGAGGCTAGTACGTTGCGCAGCTGCACCACAGGTCGGGGGTTCGATTCTCGGGCTGGGCAGAGTTGGCTCAGCCTTTCATCCTTTAAGGACCAAGACGTTAGTTACGGAGTACCTTTGCAATTAATTGCAATTACCTCCACATCATCGTTAATGAAAAATGAAATGGATAAGAAAGAGCAATCGCTAAATGAAAGGAAAAGCCGTTGGGCTGGGTCGATGAAATGAGTATTAAGTTTCGCTTGGGGGTTAAACACAGAGGGTCCTGTGACAAGCTGACCACTCGCCTAGGAGATATGCTGATGCACTTCGGTGGGGGCGGGACGGGTCCGAGGTTCTCCCATCCGTCTCTTCTACCACTAATCCATGAGAGAGAACTTTCGGCTGCCCGCATATTCAGAGTGCTCCCATGCTGCTCAGACATTACACATTCACAATCATCCATTCCTTCTGCGGGATTCCAACCCTTTCCCTTTAATACGGCAGTCAGCGTACTATCCCGTTTGCGCGGCGCTTTTAAATTGTTAATATTTCTCCAAGAATTGCATTCAGATTAATTACAGGCATAAAATCCTTAATCGGAATATAAGAGCAACGTAATTCAATCACTTTTAAAGCAAAATATGCACAATTAGCAACATAATAAGAATAAAAAAACTGAGCTTACCGAGCCAGGAAACAAGAGTGAGTATTCAAATATGCAAGGCAATTAAAAATAATTTCTTGCTTCTTATATATATATATATGTTATACACAGTCCAGTCACATTAATGTGACCATCTGTCAAAAGCCAGAATAACCACCTTTCGCAGAGCGGACTGCTGCGAGACGTGCAGGAAGAGAGTCACATAGGTCCCTGAAGGTGTTCTCTGGGATGTTGAGCCATGCCGTGGCCAGCTGCGCTAGATTACGCGGTTGAGGATCCGTGGCGCGAACAACTCGATCGAGATGGTCCCACAGATGCTCGATTGGGTTTAAGTCAGGTGAGTTTACTGGCCAGGGGAGGACGGTAAACTCATCCTGGTGCTCTTCGAACCACGCACGTACACTGGCAGCTGTATGGCACCTCGCATTGTCCTGCTGGAAGATGCCATCATCCTGAGGAAAAACAATGCGCATGTAGGGGTGAACATGGTCCGCAAGGACAGATGCGTACTT
>KK122423.1:465508-481709 GCA_000611955.2 Stegodyphus mimosarum
TATCTTTTAGTACTTTTATTTATTTATTTATTTTTGTCTTTATAACTTTAATACTAAGCATGTTTTCTTCACACTTACGCTATATACAGGTCTACAAAAAATCACCCAAACTTTAATAGCAGCATATCTTGTTTAAAATTCCCATGCTGTGTTAAGTGCATACATTTTCCTATTTTTTTTCTTTTCACTCTTTTCTTAGTTCACCATATCAGTGTTCAGTGTTCTTAGTAAGATAGCTTACAATTTTTTTTTGTCATTTTATGATTAACGTTTTGTGTGTTAAATATCACGTTCTTCGCATTTACGCTACATAAAACTCAATTCAACTGCAAAATCACAAAATATTTAAAAATAGCGTATCTTTAGAATTTCCAATTGACAGTTTCGCACGCTGGAGATAAAAGTGTTCTATTTCGAAAATGTATTGTATCTGTTATCAAATTATATCAATAATTATCAAACTGTTGTATCTGTTAATCAAAAGTTTTTTAAAATTTTACAAAACATGAAATAAATAATAAAACAAATTAAAATATAAAAAATTATGCATTTTATAATTTGTCATAGCAATAAAATATTTCGTATCATTTTACATTAAGATTTCTTTTTCCGAAAATATCTGAAATTTAAGTAGTTGATTTTAACTACTTAAATTTCAGACTACACACACATAGTGAATCAATACCATTACAAGTTATCCAATATTAATAGTTATTATAGTATTCGATATATGACACTACCAAAACATCCGATATTCGCTTACATGTCGTCCCCCCCCCAGTATCATCTTTTAATAGGGGCGGTATGTAAAAGAAATTTAATTGTGGTCAAATTTTGCATGAATTGTGGTTTATGGACCCTAAGAACACAAAACTGAGGCTAGTATGAAACTTCTAGTATGAAATTTTGAAGTTTGATAGTCGATATATATTTCATACCACTGCATTCTACAGAAATCATTCCTTTCCACGCACTTGCTAATTGTTATTTATTATTATTATTTTTTTTAGTTTATTTTTACATACTTTTGAAGTGCACTTACAGAAATGAGAACTTGAATGTAGTTATTCAAATCTAAAGTCAAAATGTTCTAGAACTTCTGCAGAAATTTAAAATGTTAAAAAAAGAAGAAAATCCAGATTTTAAATTACGTCCAAAGGGGCGTTTTTTAACATTTTGTGTGTTTATTTATTAAATGTCATGTTCTTCTCACTTAAACCATAAAATTCAGCTCAAGAGTAATATCCCAAAATAATTTTAAAATGAGCCTATCTTTAGAATTTCCGATACACAGTCTCACGCGCTGGAGATAAAAATGTTTTTTCTGTACGACGTTGCCACTGCTCGCTTTGAAATTCTTGAGTTTGTTAATCAAAAATGCGTTAAAGTTTTACAAAATATGAAATCGATATTAAAACGAATTCTAAATTTCAAATTTGGGCTTCCCAAAATTCCCGTATTCGCAATAGGATTACGTCATTCAAAATTCGATGGCTCTAGGTACCGTTGTTTTACCACGATGCGAGAAACATACATAAATTTATGCAGATTTTTCTTTATTTAATTTCTTCAAATATAATACAGGGCGATAATATTTGGTGGCAACAATTTGAAAACTGAAACGGATATTCAGAGTGTTTCGACGCAAAATCGCAAAACGAAAACACTAGTCCTTCAGGGACAAAGCCCCTTTGGACTTAAGCATGTTAATGATACCATGCAGTTGAACATACTTATATAAAATATCTGTAAAAAGCTTTTGAAAGAGATTTAAATTCAATGTTGTTACTTTGTATAGCATTAGGACCCAATCGCCAAAACTTGGTAGTTGCGAATTATTTGTCACCACCTTTTAGTTCGGGCGCTATTGTAGAGACATTAGTTTATTTTGAAGCAGGAGACGTTAAAAAATGTTCAATGCCCTCACCGGGATTCGAACCTGGACTTCTCGAATACGCGCCGATTGTGCTACCGTTACACCACGAATGCATGCTGGAAGAATGGAGAAAATACTTTATCAAAACATTTAAGAAACATAACACTGCATGCTTAATCTGTATCTTGCTGTAACTGAACTGGTATATGTTACAGGGAAATGCAACTTGAGCTGAACTTCAGCTGAAAAATGACAATTTACTTTTTTGAAGTTACTGTGTGGGGTTTTACATATTTAATTCAGTGTTCAATCCTTGATCCTCACAAACACTAATAAGCGAATAATCGTTCAAGTGTGTGAACAGAGACGTAAGACTTAAGAAGGGTTAACTACCATTTATTTCTCAGAATAAATATGATACAATCAACTCCTAACTCGGAGTGTACAGCAATGCCTCCACTTGGGCTTCAACTTAAATGAATAGGAAATTAAACTTAACTAAAGCTAACTGAAAGGTATAGACGAAGCTATCAAGATTCTAAGTAGTTGGCCCCTAAATCTTAATAAAGTCGGCGAAGCCAAACAAAGGCCTAAAGTATGGCCGAGCGTAGTAATAACTTAGAGACACGTAGCCAAAAGGCAAACGCGCGATAGTCAGGAACTCAGACTCTCTCTCGAAGTCGGTGAAACATCGACTTAAATACTACTCTTTACTCATTTGCATTAACTGCGTTTCTGAAATTACATTCTGGTAGGAAATTGTAAGCTGAAACTAGATAGATGGCAAAATAACTGTTAATAAAATTAGGATAAACCTTACAACTGTATTTTATGCTTTAGATAATATATGAAAAGAACATGCGTCTTGCCTATGATACGAAGAACTCTACCCTGTACACTTTCGATTATCAGGCCTTTTTTAAATTTTGTGTAAATGCAGGTTATAATATATCATCTTGTTCAGGAAGAAAAGCCGTTCTTTGAACTTATATCGTAACGATCTCCTTTACTATGTGCGAATCGATTCTAAAGGTCGATGTATTCATTATGTCTGCGGAGTTTAATGAGTTGTTAGAAGTCTGGGATGCCTGAAACGTGTAGTTATATTTTGCTCGAATGTACCCGTTAACATCGATTTTTTACTGATGCCTTTTACAACCGCACTTTTGATTTTTTTATTAATTACCTTTTTAACTGAAGTTTCTGTACTTTTTTTTCGGTTTACTTGCTACATATTTTATATTTTTTAATTGATGTTAATTTTAAAAATGTTTTTAATTTTTCATTGGGTTTTTTTAACGTAAAGTTTCCCGCCACCGCAAATATCGTCTGCGCAAACAGTCTCGCGTTGCCGTATTTAGTCATATTTCGTAACACGATTTTTAGCATTTGAAAGAAAGATATTTGTTTTAGAACACTGCGTTGTGAAATTTGTAAAAAAAAATATCGTTATTATTAAGGTGCTGAAATGGAACTATCACACTATCTGAGTAGAACCATCATGTACTTCCAGGTCTGTTGCAAAAAGTCAGCTACAAAATGTTACCAAATCGTGTATACAGCCTTAGGCACTAACGTTGTATCATATCACACTGTGAAGGTTTGGTTCCGAAAGTTCAAAAACAAGGACTATGGCATTCAAGAAGCAGAGCGCTCTGGCCGGCGTACTGATGTTAATGAGGCCCGCCTGCAAGAACTTGAAGAAGATCAGTATGCAATCACTCGAGAGCTTGCTAAGGAGTTAGACGTTAGTGCCATGTCCATTAGTCGCGCTATGCGTGGCATAAACATCATATCACACTGTGAAGGTTTGTTTCGGAAAGTTCAAAAACAAGGACTATGGCATTCAAGAAGCAGAGCGCTCTGGCCGGCGTACTGATGTTAATGAAGCTCGCCTGCAAGAACTTGTAGAAGAAGATCAGTATGCAATCACTCGAGAGCTTGCTAAGGAGTTAGACGTTAGTGCCATGTCCATTAGTCGCGCTATGCATGGCATAAACATCATATCACACTGTGAAGGTTTGAATCCAACATCGTCTAATACTGGCATAGCTCCTTCTCAAATGTCGAGCTATTCTCCAATAAGTTCAACCGGCTTCTTTAAGCCCAACTACACGACCTCTCTCAAATTCTGACATCTGCGCATATTGTTCGCGCACCTGTATGCGAGGCATAGTTACTATCTACCAGAGTACACGGAATGAAATTCGTGAAGAATTTATGACCTGGAATCGTAATTTCTGCTCTTAAATATCCCGCTAGTTGCGCAGATCAGATGGGCTGTAGCGACAACCGTTCATTCATTGGCAGCCAAAATGTAAAATTCTGCATTTTCCGTGGAAACCTGTATGCATATCAATTTGTGTCCAATTTGCTTTATATCTTCTCGGTGCGTCGTGGTGCGTCGTTTATTTTTGTCTAAGAGTGTATTTTTGGAATACGCTTCATGACCTTGTAAGAAATGGAACATATAACGAAATTTGCTAGAAAAATATGAAAACTTAAGGCATTTCATACTATTTTTATATTTTAGTAATTTTTATGTATTTAAAATTTTTACGAAATGTGTGTTTATAATTCATGCACTTCTTTTCAATAACCATATGTTTATATATTGTTTTTTAATTTCGTACTTGCCACAGAAATAATCGCATTCCCTTTACTCCTTGTTATTACTATTATCATTTTGTTAAATTTTGTCAATGGAATTTAATTATAAGGAGCAATCTAACTTCCCTATTCACTTTTATAATATTCAAGTGTATCAATATAATAGAAAGTACAGGAACTCTCTGTGTTCTAGTTTCATGCCGTAACAAGAAAAATAAAAGAAAAAAGAGGGGAATTTACGGATGCATGACATTTCAGCGAATTTAACGTAAAAACAGTTAACATTAACGCTCAAAATATTTGCATTGCTAAGATTTCGTACCTTGTTTATTGTTATTTAAAAAAAGTATGTCAGGAAAACTGTTTATTCTCTACTTTTATTTTCTTCTGTGACTTGAATAAACATTTCGACCTTAAGAGTGTTATCTAATTGAATAAGAACGCATTTTCATTGAGAGTGAAAAACAGATTTTTCAAATTATGCACGGTTCAATGCGTTTGAAGGATGCATAGAAAGAAGTGTAAATTTAAATTTGGTTTGCTGCGCAAGTATTTGAACTGAAAAGATTATTTTTATTTTAAGTAAGACTGATAATTAAACAGCAATGATTAACTCAGATATCTAGATGCTTTGAATTACAGTAATAGCTAATTGTGTAATCAAAGTAAAATACATCCCCATTTGAATAAAGACATAACAGGACTTGAATATGGGTCAAATAACAGAGAAATGTCAGATAACAAGGAACTACTGAAGATACACGACTTAATTTTTTAAATCAGAAGTGTCAAAGCAGTATAGAAGGCTCTCATAAAAGAGTAAGAAAAGCAAGACAGTTTGGCACGGCCAGTTTTGAAGGAAAGCACCTCGGGGGGGGGGGGGGGCTTCGAAGCTCTCCCACCCCTGTTCCCTTACCATCAACCTCTCGAGAGGACTTTTGGCTCGCCGCATATTTAGACTGTCCCCCTGCCGCACAGACACTATACATTTACAAACATCTAAGCCTTCTCCGGGACTAGAATCTAGGCCCTTCGGTACGGCAATCAAAGTCGCTAACCACTAGTAGTTGGGCGGCAGATTGATTGGTCATTAAAGCAATTAAAATTCAAAAAATAAAAAAAAAGCTGAAAGGTTTCAGATTTTAAATTACGTCTACAGGGTCTTTTTTTAACGTTTTGTGTGTTACCTCTATTTATTAAATATCATGTTCTACTTACTCAAACCATAAAATTCAGTTCAACAGCTATGTCGCAAAATAATTTTAAAACGAGCATATCTTTAGAATTTCAAATACAGAGCCTCGTGCGCTGGAGATAAAAAAAATTTTTTTTTCCGTACAGTGTTGCCATTGCTCGCTTTGAAATCGTTTAGTTTATTAATCAGAAATTCGTTGAAGTGTTATAAAATATGAAATCGATAATAAAACAAATTTCAAATTCCAAATTAGAGCTTCCACATGACCATATTCTATGGGAGATTACGTTATTCAAATTTTCATGGCTCTAGCTACCGTAATTTCATCCCAATACGAAAAACATACATACATTCATGCAAATTCTTCATTATTTAATTTCTTTAAATATAATATAGGGCTGTATATATTTGGTGGCAATAGTTTGAAAAGTGAATCAAGGCAGAAAATGAATCGACGCAAAATGCCAAAACGTAGCTCTTTTGAGCTAACTTTGGTCTAAAATTGGAAATAATCGGAGGTTTACCAAGAAGTTTACTGAAATGGGACTAAACTGACGAATTCTGAAAGTGATGCCTTGCAAGAAAAAAAAAAATCAAACTTGCGTTCCTATCATAGCTAAGATAGAGATGAAAAAAAAAAATAAATAAAATGTATTATAAAATGCAAGAAAGGAGGGAGGGGAAATTTCTTCAGAAAGTTTTTAACGAAATCAGTACAGGACCTGTAGCAGATTTAGGATTAGATTTTGAAATAGAAGTTCCTATTTTTAGTTTTAATTTGCATTCTTGTCTTTTAGAGGCTTAAGCACGGGCAGTAAGAAATTCTAAAATTTATCATTCGCATTTGTAATTATGTAAAACCTACTTTTATTAATGATAAAATATGGTGATAAATATGCTTCATGTTATCACTGTTTTTACTCTATAGACGAAGTAAAAAGGAATTGTAATCGCAAAAAATTTCGGGTACCGTATTTCAACCAAAATAACATTTTGACTGCTATCGAATGCAATTTAACGATGTTTTTGTTTGGCATCTGTACGTAAGGACAGAATAAAAGATTCTTTTTCCCCAAAAAAATTATAAAACTGATTTAAAGGATTCTGAATAGATTTTTTCGTGGCGTGTGTGCGTGTACGTAAGTATGAATGTGTGTATCTCGCATAACTCAAAAACCAGTAGTCTCAGAACTTTGAAATTTTGTATATATAACTGCTATAACACTTAGATGTGCACCTCCTACTTTGGCTGCAATCGGCAGCACCAAACGGATATAAATATATGTATGTATATATATATATATATCCACTCTGTTACTCGGTTCAGTGAGCTCTAATCTGAGCTTACTGAGCTCAATAAGTATTCTATTGAGATTAAATAGAATAAAATTTAAAATAAAAGATATTCTATTTATTCTAAATAGAATAACTTCTATTTATTCTTATATGTTAGTAAATTGTGCATTTTTTGCTTTAAAATGATTGAATTATGTTGTTCTTATCTTCCGGTTAAGGTTTTTATGCCTTTAGTTAATCTAAATGCAATAAAAATAGTAATAATAGCTGTAGAATTATCAACAATTTGAAAGTTGTTGAAGTGAAGCTAAGCCTAATTTTTGTATAACACAGCAGACATATTTACTTACATTTGAAACTTAGCAGAATAGTGACTTTGTTGCCAATTTGGAGAAACTAAACTTTGCAACAACAAAGATAACGTCTGCTTTTATTATTGCGAATTAAATCATGCTTAATCCATTCTGGAATTATCATTTAAGTTATTAAATTATCCCATATATTGACTCAGCATAGCGTCCACAATAAATTAACGCCTTCAGTGTCTTTTTGCCGAGTGAGACCAAAAGTAAACTTTCAGTTTTGTGCACCGAAAAATCTGTCGAGTTGCTTTTTTTTTTCTTAGAAAGTGTAATTTTAATTGAACAAATATATTTTTAAAATTGTTTTAACTGTATTTGATATCGTTCAGTTTTTAATACAGATATTTTGAGTTTTTATATATTTTAGCCTTGTCGCGAAGTGAGAACTGAATTAATTATATGAGAAATATCTCTCTAATGAAGTTCGAGGAAATAAGTTTAAATGAAAGGCAGGAAAAATGCATATAATTTATATTCAGTGCAAGAAAGTCATGTGGTGTACACATCAGAGTTTTTAAGATTACAAATGGTATATGTAATAGCCTCCTACTAAAATTTTGTATTAATATGAATATAATATTTATAATTCTGTGAATCGTAAAATTTAACATTCTGCGTGTTAGTTCCAAGTGAATTTAGTATTACCTAAATTAATCATTCATAAATATCGTTATTATGTTTAATAATAGGAAACTTATTATTAATGCTTTAAATTTTAATTTTTAAATAATCTGCAATGTGTATGCTGTATATTTATTAAATGAACATTTCATATATTAGTTATGTGCAATCTAAATATGAAAAAATGAACTTATACAACAAAGGATTGTTAAAGAAAACTCCAGTTATATTGCTTTTCATCTATCTTAGGATAAAAAGCCATTTTTTAAATTACATTAGATTAAATTAATTCCATCATATATCAGAAAATTATTAGAAGCGTCTCTAAAGGGGCACTTCTGAAAGAGATCAGTATTTTGAAAACATAAACATTAATATTGAATATACAGGGCGGTATAATACAGGGCGATAATATTTGGTGGCAACAATTTGAAAAGCGATTCGGACATTTAAAGTGATTCGGCGCAATCACTTTAAATTTGTTTTGAGATTAATAGCCCTTCTGCGCTTCCATTTTGGGCTAAAAATTAATTTTCGATAAATAACGAAATGTAACTTTAAATGCGGTCACCTGATTCCTATACTTATATTTGGAAAAGTTTTAAACTCGTTGTGAAGAAATAAAAGTGTAAAAAGTTTAATACCCGTACGACAAAAATTGACCGAGATATTAAATTTCACAATTTGCAATTTTGAAATTCAATTTGCTTTGATGAATCAGTTAATTAAATTAGAACAACTCGAGGAAATAATTTTAAATGAAGTACAGCGAAAACTGTGTATAATTTAATAAGCAGTACAAGGAAGTTGCTGTATTAAGGTTGAGAGGTATAATTATAAGGTATTTCTCCCACCTTCTTCGCATGCCTTCGTGGTATAGTGGTCAGCACGCTCAATGCGTAAGCGAGAGGTCCGTGGTTCGATTCCCGGCGAAGACGTTGCTCGTTTTTCATGTCTCCTGCTTCGAAATAACCCAATGCCACTACAAGACCTTATAGACTATCCCTCTGTGGCAGATACAGCAGTGTAAGTTTCATCATTCTATAAGGCAACTAATTAAAGCATTTCTATTATTCATAAACCTTCATCGAGATAGTTATAACTTCTTTTTCTCATAAAAGTGACGAGAGCTATGTTATGTAGCAAGCCTAAAATTTAAGAAAATGTATTTAATAAAGCGTAGGTATTCAGGTAATATTACTTTACTGACCATCGGCAGGTATGTTAGAAAACCTGAAATTTTATTCGTCGGTTTTGTTTTCGGGTCAAAAGGTTCGACCTTCATAGCTCTGAACCAGTTATGAGCATGCATTCATCTATTCAGCTGATATGAACTAGGTCTAAGGATACCGAAGTAGACTCGATTCTGGCTAGTTATTCTTTTTGCTTTTATCACTGAGCCTAGCTTCTCTATATTTTGGTCATGTTATTTCTGAATCAAGGTACGCTTGATTGCTCTATATATTTAAAAAAATAATAAGAGGTCGACGCTTGGAGATCAATGCACAGAAAAGGTAGTAAATTTTGTAGGTTTACTTTTAATTGTCTGCTTTGTGGTTCGCAAATGTAAGGACATAAGTGTTAAAAATGTAAAAGAAAGATTCGGTAGTAAAAAATTATGTACCTATGATTGCATTATCTGAATAAGTGTTTAGCTCTGAAGAGCCAAACACGTATTTCAACTGATTGCACGGTATGGTAAGCGCATATTTATCTGTTCAAATTTACTTTTCTTGCATTCTACAATTATTCTTTATGTAGAAAGCATTTTAGTTTAGTTATTCATCATTCTTTGACTTCTGAAATTTCTTTACATTCTGATATAAAATTATTTTCACTTATATAGCAATAAATAATTTTCCTTTTTAGTCCAAAGGGGCTTTGCCCCTGAAGGACTATTGTTTTCGTTTTGCGGTTTTGCGTTGGAAATATTAAAAGTCTGAATCACTTTTCAGACTGTTGCCACAAAATATCGCAGCTCTGTATTATACACTCTTAGACGAAAAAAAGACGCACCACGAACGCATCGAGAAGATATAAAGCAAATTGAACACAAATTGATACGCATAGAGATTTCAACGGAAAATGCAAAATTTTACATTTTGGCTGACAATGAATGAACGGTTGTCGCTACAGCGCATCTGATCTGTGCAACTGGCAGGATATTTAAGAGGAGAAATTACGATTCCAGGTCATAAATTCTTCACGAATTTCATTCCGTGTACTCTGGTAGACAGTAACTATGCCTCGCATACAGGTGCGCGAACGAAATGCGCAGATGTTAGAATATGACACACATCATGTACTTAGGCTCAGAAGAAGGTTGGCCTTATCGGCCAATAGCTAAACATTTGAGCAGAAGCGATGCCACTATTAGACGATGTTGGCAGGAATGCGTGAACCATGGCCGCACACAGCGTCAAGAAGGAAGCGCTATGCCTAGCGAAACGACAGAACCTCAAGACCGAGCAATCGCCAGAGCGGCACTCACAGCCCTAGATGCATCATTATCATCGATTGTACATGCAACTAGTGCTTCAGTGACCGGAAGCACCATTCATAGACGGCTCACAGAAAGTAGGCTGAGGTCACGGCGCCCCTTGCGCAGACTACCATTGACCTCTGTACAACGTCAAGCCCGTTTGCAGTGGTGTCGGCTCATTCGCACTGGAATGTCACTGACTGGAGTAGAATAGTCTTCAGTGATGAGTCCCGCTTTGAACTGAGCCCCGATGACCAGCGAAGGCGAGTCTGGAGACGCCCCGGACAGCGGTGAGATACCAACCTGACTGTCTTCCGGCAGACAGGCCGACAACCAGGAGTGATGGTCTGAGGTACCATTTCATTTCATAGTAGGACTCCTTTGGTTGTCATCCGTCGCAACTTGACAGCACAACGGTACGTCGACGAAGTTCTAAGGCCCGTTGTGTTGCCCTTCATGTGATGCCACCTTGGGCTTACATTTCAGCAAGATAATGCCGCCCTCACACTGCACATGTTTCTACTGCTTGCCTTAGTGCTTGCCGAACATTACCTTGACCAGCAAGGTCACCGAATCTCTCTCCTATTGAGTACGCTTGGAGCATTATGGGCAGGGCCCTCCAACCAGCTCGGAATGTTGACGATCTAACGCGCCAGTTGGACAGAATTAGGCACATCTCTCAGGAGCACATCCACAACCTCTATCAATCGATGCCAAGCCGAATAACTGCTTGCATAAGGGCCAGAAATGGACAAATGCGCTATTTACTTTTTCACTTCGGGAAGCTCTATCACTTCAATACATCATCCAATCTTTCTCAAATTGTAATCATTTGTTTTTCTGTACATGTACATCACTCATACCGAATTTTGTCCCATTCGGATAACCCCTTCTTGATGCGTCATTTTTTTTTGTCTAAGAGTGCATTTAAAGAAATTAAATAATGAAGAATCGGCATAAATGCATGTATATTTCTCCAAATGTGAGAAAACAATGGTACTTAGAGCCATCCAAATTTGAATAACGTACGTTTCCACCCGAATATGCCATCTGGAAGCCCGAGTTTGGAATTTGTTTTATTATCTATTTCATATTTTGTAAAACTTTAACGAATTTTTTATGCAAGTGGGAAAAGATGGTCTCTTAGTGTTTATTTATATTTAGACGAATCTTGCCGACTGTCTAGAGCGGTGGAACCCAGAACGACTATCTAGAACGGTGGCCTCTTGAAACCGAAAGCTGCCCATACCATAACAGATCCACCTCTCCTCTTCTTCCTGAAGTAGCTCCAATGCTATTTTCATAAAGTCATGTCCATTGATATGAAAACCCGTAGGACCATCTAGATTCCATTTGCTTTCATCACTGAAAATTACAGAGATCGATTTGTCACCACATGCCATGAGGTTGTCAGGACTTAGTGTTCTGTGCATTCTTTTTGGAAACATGGTAAATTCTGTAAAGGGTTCTTATCCTTACGTTCTAAGTCCTGAACTGGAACAGGGAGCGGAAGGTACGCTATGTTCTGATGTATCTGCTGGGCTGGATAATAACTGCACGTGAAGGGATTTGAAATCCTCTTTTATTCAATCACTATTAAATACAAACCTCCCAATTCGGGAGAGATACAGAAAGTAAAAGACCACACTTGGGTCGAACTTAACAATCAAATAAATTTAACACTAAACCTAAAATAGAACTTAAATTAAACTTTGCTTCGCAGAGCAATTCGCGGAAGTTGGCCTCTACCGAAACGGGTGCGTAGCAAGGTATACTAAATACTACCGCACTTTATTTGTTTTCCAATGCAATCACGTAGTAAGCACTATGGCTTATACACTCACGTTTGTGAAAATTGCAACACCATGAAGGACTTACGCGAGTGAGCTGAAATTTTCAGGAAATGCAAAGTAGCGCATGATATGCAAATGATTAGAATTGCAAATCCGTAGCGCATGCGTATGCTGAGCAGCGCCCTCTGAACGGCTGATGGATCCGAATAAATAGACGGCTGTAGCGAGGCGTGTATGGTTATCGGTGGTTATCTGCTAGTGGTAAACGTTAACTCAATCTGTACTTATGCCTCGTCGACGAAAGAGAGCGAGATTTGAACAACTTACAGAGTTTGAACGAGGGAGAATCATCGGCCTTCGTGAAGCTGGATTGTCGTATCGTGCAGTAGCCTCTCGTGTGCAGCGTAACAGCAGCACAGTGATGCGCGTTTGGAAGCAGTGGACGGACGAGTGTCGGACAACTCGGAAATCCGGGAGTGGACCCCGAAATGTGACGTCAGCTCGCGATGATAGACACCTGGTCCGCATGGCGCGGACGGACCGTACAGCTTCCTCTAGACAATTGGCAGCACTGTGGTCAATAGCTACAGGTGTTTCATTGTGTGCTTCATCAATTCGTAGACGTCTGCTGCAGTGTGGACTGCGCGCACGGACTCCTTTATACAGGATCCCCCTAACGCACGACCATCGCCGCCTGCGGCTACAATGGGCCAATCAGCATAGAGACTGGCGTGCTGATTGGCAGCATGTCGTGTTTTCTGACGAATCCCGCTTTAATTTGTGGTACCATGATGGCCGCATTCGTGTCAGACGCTATGCCGGTGAACGCCACCTTCCGGAGTGCATTATCGAACGCCACAGTGGACGAACACCCGGAGTTATGGTCTGGGGCGCCATAGCATATCATAGACGATCTCAATTGCTACGAATTGTGGGCAATCTGAACAGCAACCGGTATATCCGTGAAGTTCTACAGCCCGAAGCTGTTCCCTTCCTTCAAAGCTTGCCAGGCGCTGTATTTCAACAGGACAATGCCCGCCCTCATACTGCTCGGATTGTTAAATCCTTCTTTGCAGCGCAGCAGGTACAGCTTCTTCCTTGGCCTGCGTGTTCCCCGGATATGTCGCCAATTGAACATGTGTGGGATGTCATTGGTCGGCGTCTTGCTCGTGATCCTCGTCCTGTTGCGTCTGCAGACGAACTTTGGGTACGCGTACAAACGATATGGAATGCTCTTCCTCAGTCAGACATTCAAACTTTGTTTGACTCCATGCCACGTCGTGTAGCAGCACTTATTGCGGCGCGTGGTGGCCACACAAAATACTGATTCTGATCTCTTGTTCTTGTTTGTTTGCTTTGAACATTTAATCATTTATTTGTACCACTACCACTCAACTGTGTATTAAATTGCATTCAATTATGACGATTCCTTCTTGGTGTTGCAATTTTCACAAACGTGAGTGTAAATTTAAACTGCTAGCTGGTCAGACGAACGTTGAGCGGCGTGACCGTGATCTGAGGCAAAGCTCTCACACACCGAGAGGTTTCTACCTCTGACTTAAATAGTGCTTGGCTGAACTTCAAAATTAGCATAAGCTAAAAACGTGCGCTTCTTCTGACAGGAAGTTGAAGCAGAGAGGAGATAGAAAAGATTTAAATTAAAATAAACTTGGTTAGTTTAACTAAAACCTTACAAGGTTACGGGCCAGTTGCAATCTCGTTCGTTTTTGAAGCTTCGAGAGCGCTAATGGTCGAATCGCCATTTTTCCGTGAATCATGTAACCAGATTCCTTGATTCGTCTAAGAACAGTGCTTTTGAATATTTTGCAATCCACAAGACCTTGTAATTTGGCGAACCGACTTTTTCTGCGTGGAAACCATTCTTTGTATTCGCCTAGAGTTGCGCCTATCCGTCACTTAGGTTCTTCCTGAATGTGGTTTTGGCTGCTGTGGCGTCTTACGAGACATTACACGATAAATCAGGCTTACAGATCGATTAAGAAGTTTCAAAATTTCTTTGACAGACCTACCGTGCAATTTAAATAGTTCATAATCTTATTAACTTCAGCATCAGAAAGTTGCGTAGCTGTAGGCAAATGATCTATTTTCTTTTTTAAATCGGAGGTCTGAATGAGGGCATTATCATATACAAGGCTCAAGTTCCCCATCATGCTAGTTAGTTGCAAACCAATTTGCATAAAATTACATTTGCCTATAAACTTTTGGGACACACATTTTTTTTTCTATTTTTATTTTATCTGAAAGAGAAATTCATGTTTTTATTTATTATTTACTCAGTTGCAAGGCACACGTGTTTTAAATAATTGGGTAATTTTATACATTTCTGTTTTTCTTAAAAGAGTAATTTGCTCGAGTCTATAAGCTTTTCGGACAGAATGTATATGTTAAAGAATCTCCCTCAAATAGTCGGTCATGGATGTATCACTCCTTGCGGAGATCAGCTTTAGAGAGTGACAAATGGAAAGTATCGTAAGTACTCTGTCCTACATCCGAACCACGGATCTCCCGCTGGACATGCTAGCCACTTAATGTGTTGCTTCCTTAGATTCTTCCCAGCTTAAAGTTAGTGTCCATCGCATTTTAATTCGGCGCCAGGTAAATAAGGTTTTTAGAGCAGGAAATATAAAAAGCCAATTATGCTCTCTCTGGGATTTAAAACCATGGGTTTTTCATTTGCTAGATGAACGTGCTAGTAACTTTTATTAGCAAGTACAGAAAATGCAGTCATTTCTTACAACTTTAAAGAATGGGTCAGAAATTAAGTAATTTTGAGTAATTTACAGAATACCATAACAATTACAGAATTTAGAAATTTAGTAATTTACAGATTCGGATTAGTAATCTCTGCAGTTTCATTCTGAATACAAAGCATAGAGTCATCTGGTTATTTTGAAGCAGCAGACGGGAAAAATGCGCAGTACTCTCGCCGGGACTCGAACCCTGGACCTCTCGAATACGCGCCGAGTATTCTACCGTTGCACCCCGAAGGCATGCTGAAGCGCGCGGATTCGAATCCCGGTGAAGACATAGATGTAGAATGACCGTCCCTTCATGGGAGGCAACGATGGCCCACCTATTAGGTGCCTCCATACTTAAATTGTAGAGGCATTGCGTTATTTTGAAGCAAAAGACATGAAAAATGAGCACTGTTCTTCGCCAGGACTTGAACCTGGATCTCTCGAATACACGTGCTGACCGTTACACCACGAAGACATGCTGTAAGGAGGGAGAAAATACCATATACTCCCCTTTTTAATAGACGACTAGGGATTAGGAGACCCAGTCGCCAAATCCTGTGGTCACAAACAGTTGTCCACCACCTTTTAGTTCACACGCCATTGTAGACTCACGGGTTGTTTTGAACCAGGAGAGGTGAAAAGTATGCCATTGCCATGCCCTCGCCTTCGAGTCTCGGGGAGAGGTCTCGAGTACGCGCCGAATGTTGTGCCACCGTTACGCCACGAACACATGCTGGCACCAGGGAGGACAAAAAACACCAGGGAGGACAAAAAGAAAAAAAACTATCGTACTAAATTTTTTTTACGTCTGAATAAAACTTCTGAATACTGACAGGTGTGATTCATCTTTAAATCTTGGAAGAGTTGTCCATGTAGAGTCATTTCCTCAAACACAAATAAAAATAAATTTTTCCTCTTAGAAAGTCTTCCACGAAATATACCGTCTTTGAGATTGAGCAGACTTGTTTGAATTAACAAGCTTAACATAATTTATAAAAAATATTTCATTCTAAATAGTTTGTTTTGTTTATCTGTTGTTACATAATGGTCTTAATAGTAAAATGAAGCCCATGATCAGTACAAACCCACGAAATTCATTATGCAATCAGTGCACGATTGCGCCTATCGTTGGCAAGAGCCTTAAACACCATACAAGTAACAATATGGCTTTGCTCAGTTCTGCTCCCCCCCCCCAGTTTTGATGAAG
>KK122423.1:481777-514276 GCA_000611955.2 Stegodyphus mimosarum
TTCGGCTCGCAGCATATTTAGAGTGCCCCATTCCGCACAGACACTATACATTTTATAAGCATTCATGCCTTCTCCGGGATTCGAACCCGGGCCCTTCGGTATTGTAGTCAGCGTCGCTAAGCGCTATCCCGGTTAAGCGGCGAAATTGATTTTAATTAAGAAATAGATATATGCAGTAAATTTCTAATGCCCTTTCAAATTTGCTTCTAAAAATCCAAATTTTTAAGTATACTTTCGTGTTTACATGGGACAAATTTAAATTTATTTTAAAAAAGCAGTATGCTAATAAGTTTTTATTTAGTTACGGCAAAGCATTAAAGACTTATTTTATTATTGGGAGTGATGGTTTGTGATCATAATTAAATTGCTGCTGTTGTCTTGTTTATGTATTTTATGGAAGAATAGCTGCCAGAGCCTCAAGGAGGTTGGCCTTCTCCTTTCACCCCAATTTTGACTGAGAGCACCCCAGGGGGGTCGAGGTTTCACACCCCTCTTCCCTACCACCAAACCACACGAGAGAACTTTCGGCTTACTTTCGGAACTTAAAGTGCCCCCATGCCGTAAAGACACTATACATTTATGTCAAAAACATTGACAAAGTTTTGTCTGTATTTTTCTGTATTGCTGTACAGTGCATGACTGTATCCATGCCTTCTCCGGGATTCAAACCCGAGCCCTTCGTACAGCGGTAGGCTCCCCTAACCACTGGGCGGCCCATAATGAAATTAATTTTATTAATTAAAAATTTGTAATGATTAATATAAAGTAATTTATAGAGATAAACCGATTACATCTAGGACTAACGGTAAGATTTTGATTTATATTTCACACATATAGCGCGATCAAACATGTATTATAAACGGGACCGTAGTTCACCCTGCCCTATTTTAAAAACGTCCTTCGTACAAAGCTGTGTATCACATCTTTTGTCGTATATTTACACACTGAATTCAAAATAAACTTTTTTTTCTTATATCTTATAAGATCCTTCCTCTACCTGTGTAGCTGTTTATTTCAAATCCTGTAGGTGATTTTCCAGGAGTACAACAATCAAAGATACTTGATTCAAGTTGGAAAAACTTTGTTAACGAAAGAGAACGGGGTGGAAAGGGACCTTTACCCGTGTTCACTAAATCATAGCAGTGTCTAAACCATATAAAAACCATCAAGTTTTTATTGTTCCACGTGTAGCACTTGCCTATATAAGAGGCTCCTGATTGTTCTTGTGGCCGGTTCATTCACTCCTAAAACCTGCCTTATCGTCGATGTTGTATGCCGTTCACGTAGAAGAACACAGCAAGTTTATTTCTTCTACCAAGTGTATTATAATCTTTCCCGTTCCTTTTATTCGTTATTTGTTGCTATAGTACTTGAAGGCGTTGAAGTTGTAGTATATGGCAAAAAAAATTTAATAATATGAAAATTTAAATAAGAAAAGAATCTGCATCGGAGCACTTGATTATTTTGACAACTGCATCTTTTTGAAAGCGATGCAGGATCGTAAAAATGCCATTGCTTAGAAAGAAATGGCGAAGATAATAAGCTTTTTTTTTCTGTATTGCTGTTTAGTGCATGACTTCCCAAAAGAAAGAAGTAGTGAATTCCTTTGTTTGTTTGAAAGCTGAACTCCAATAAAAAATGGATTTTAAAATGTTGCTAATAATAATAATAATAATAATAATAATAATAAATGAATCTCCCGTAATTAAATCTAGGTGATTCTGTGGGATGTAATTTAATAAATCCTGTATGGATACATACCATTCTTTGCATTTCTCTTTATCAGCAAAATTGTAATTGGTTCCCTGTACTGTAAATGAAGTAAATTTTGTTGTTGTTGTTGTTATGACTTATCTCTTTTATGTGACAGTAACATCATCACAAGCTCACGAAATTCATCGTGGCAATTAGTGCACGATTTTCGCTCAGTTCTGCCCTCCCAATTTTGATGAAGAGCACCCCGAGGGAACGGATCTGAGGGTCTCCCAGCCTTCTTTTCCTACCACCAACATTTCGAAAGGACTTTCGGCTCGCCTCATATTTAGAGTGCCCACATTCCGAAAAGACACTATACATTTATAAACATCCGTGCCTTATCCGGGATTCGAACCCAGGCCCTTCGGTAGTCAGCGTTGCTAACCACTATCCCAGAGGTGGGGAACCTTTTTACCATTAGAGGCCACATTTAAATTAGGCAGCAATAAGAGAGGCCGCATAAGCTGATTGACCTAAGAAAGTGACTTTTGTGAAATTATTACAGTTTTTCTATAGATTTAACAATTTATTGCATTATATAGAAAAAATAAAATATAATACTACAAAATTTTAAATATAATATACATATAAAATAATATAAAAATATTATAAAAAATATAATAAAAAATATTTTTTTATTCACTAAGTTAGTGACTTATTTGGCTTTGTTTTTGGTTTGACAGTAATTGTATATTTGGATCAAGCTTCGTAACACACAGCTTTAATTGATCCTCTAAATGTGCATCTGTAATTTGCGTTCTTAAATTTGTTTTTATTTTTGACATGAGAGAAAATGTTGTCTCGCAACAGTAGGTACTTCCGAAGCAGGAAAGTAAACGGCGAGCATGTTCTCGAAGGCATGGATATTCAACAGCATTTTTCCAGATTTCTATGGGATCCTTTTTAGCGTTAAAAAGGGATTTGATGATACTATCTTCCCCTAAATCAATTAACTCCATTTGTAGTTCTGCAGGAGTCTCGGATATATCTATTAAATGTGGTTCAAATGCCAGTTTCATAGCAGGAGTGTGCTCGTCAAAATCAGAAAATCTATTAGCATACTCTTCTATTAAACAAACCAGGACATATTCATCGAATATTTTATTTTCCCAGTTCTGCTCATTTAACATTTTAGCTAGCTCCGGGAAGTGTTGTGCAGATATTTCCGATCGACAAAGCAATGTTTTGAAAAATGATAATTTTTTCTAAACGCTTGGATCTCTTGCCACATTTCATAAATATACCTCGTTTCACCTTGCAGGCAAATATTTAAATAGTTTTGCTTTGTCATCATATCAGACAAAAATGCAAGGTTTCTGAAAAATACTTCATCTGATAAATCACATTGTTTTCCTTGTTCTTTATAAAAGTTTAAAATTTGTCGTCGTAAAGACAAAACTTTTATCAAAATCTGACCTGTTGATAGCCAGCGAACCTTGCAGTAGTATGGTAGGTCAACACTATACGTTTCCTCATCTAAAGAGAGCATCTGCCGAAATTCACGATGACGCATTCTATTTACGCGAATATAGTTGACAATGGCAATGGTTCTATCCAGAGTGTCTTGCAAAATGGTAGATTTTACGCAAAGATTTTGCTGATGCAAAATGCAGTGAAATTATATCAATTTTTTCAAGTTTTCCTTTTTTAACAAAGCAACGATTCCTTCTTTTTTGCCTCTCATGGAAGGTGTGCCATCGGTGCAGACACTGACTAAATTACTGACATTCAATTGTAATTTATTACATACTTCTTTGAAGTTTTCGAAAATATCGGCTCCGCGAGTTCTTCCAGTTAGTGTACCCAACGCAAGTAGTTCTTCGTAACATTGAAAATCTTTAGTTATAGCACGAATAAAATATAAAACTTGTGCCGAATCTGTTTTATCAGTGCTTTCATCTAAAGCAATTGAAAAATAAACATCTTCATTTTGTATAATTGTATGAAGTTGCTCTGTTACATTTTGCGCTAATTCGTGCTGTCGATCTGTTACAGTTCTTCTTGAAAGAGGTAATTGTTTGTATTTGTCGACATTTCTTGGATCTAACATACTCACTGCTTCAACAATACATCCTTTAATTATTTCAATGTCACTAAATGGTTTGCCCCTTTTTCCAAGTATATGTGCTATTTTATACGTAACAGCAACTGCAGCGGAATTTTGATTTACAAAGGCACTAAAAGATGCCTGCTGATGATGCTTCTCATTTTTCAACTTTTGAAGTGCAGCTTTTCGTGATTCACCTTCTAAAGCGAAATATTTATGTTCTTTATGAGTCAAATAGTGTTTATTTGCATTCGCTTTTTTTAAAGTATTTAAAACTGTATTGCACAACAAACACATCATTTTATCTTTCTCAGCAGTAAAGAAAAAATCTAACTCCCATTCTACATTAAATGTTCTGTTTTCATCACCTAATTTTCTTCTCTTACTATTTGACATGATGGATAAAAAAACGAATATCAAATAATATCTTTAACAAAGTGTGTACTTTCTAGAAATACAACAAAACCGTGTACCTGTTATAAGCACGCACTGTTAACTACAGTTTGCTGAAGATCGCAACAGGGAAGCGTTGAGAGATGCGAGTCAGAGAAGCCAAAGCAAGGTGTGACACTCAAATGGGAGATCTGAAACCGAGTTTTGTTTACTTCTTAGACAAGGTAGTTGGCGCTGCTAGCTGTGGGCGAGAGCCTCGCTCCTGCGTGTTAGAGTCCGTTTCAGACTAGTATTCTGACGTCATGTTACAATATGACTGTCTTTGGCGGGATTTTTCGCGCAACTGTCATGGCGTTGATGTACAATAGTTGTTTGAAACGAACTCTACCATTTTGTACTAGGAGGTAAAGGGCCGCACAAGAACCTCGCGGAGGCCGCAGGTTCCCCACCTATGCACTATCCCGTTGGACAGCGAAATAAATTTTAATTAACAAATAGAAATATGCAGCATATTTCTAATGCCCTTTCAAATATGCTCCTAAAAATCCAAGCTTACTTTTGTGTTTACATGGGACAAATGTAAATTTATTCAAAAAAAGCAGTATGCTAATAAGTTTTTATTTAGTTACAGTAAATCATTACAGACTTATTTTAGTATTGCGAGTGATGGTTTCATGGAGGGTTTTACGAAGTTGGTTTGTAAGGTTTTAGTTAAACTAACCAAGTTTTATTTTAATTTAAATCTTTCTATCTCCTCTCTGTTTCAACTTCCCGTCAGAAGAAGCGCGCGTTTTCAGCTTATGCTAATTTGAAGTACAGCGAAGTACTATTTAAACCAGAGGTAGAAACCTCTCAATGTGAGAGAGCTTCAGTCTCAGATCACGGTCACTCTGCTCAACGTTCGTCTGACCAGCTAGCAGTTTAAATTTATAAGCCATATAAGCCATAGTGCTTACTACGTGATTGCATTGTGAAACAAATTGAAGTGCGCTAATATTAGTATATCTTGCTACGCACCCTTTTAGTTAGAGGCCAATCTCTACGAATCGCTCTGTGAGCAAAGTTTGATTTAAGTTCTATTTGAATTTAGTTTAAATTTATTTGATTGTTAAGTTAGGCCCAAGTGCGGTCTTTTACTTTCTGTATCTCTCCCGAGTTGGGAAGTGTGTAAATAATAGTGATTTAATAAAAGAGGATTTTAAATCCCTTTCACGTGCAGTCATTTTCCAGCACAGTACCTACATCAGAACAAAGCTAACATTTCATCAGCTCACTGTTCCAGTTCAGGACTTGAGAAGAAGAACCCTATTACAGACTTTACCATGTTTGCAAAGAGTATGCACAGAACACTCAGTCCTGATAGGTTCTCATTTTCATTCGCGCAGAGGGGATGATGGATGAAAAGCCATAAATCCTCAGTAAGTACACCCGAAAAAAACTACTTTTGGTTTATGGCTCAATTGCTGCGCCATTGTTATACTTGTAAGATTTATTTAGCAAAAAAGAAATCATTTTTGTGTTAATTGTTTTCTATACCTTCCCTTGCTTCAGTGAGCTTTCACCAGAATGTAAATTAATCTGAGTTTAAATAGACAAGGAAATTGCAATTTAGAGAGAATACTATGGAAATTGTCCGGCATAGTTATAACTTATTTCTCCAGCCTTCTTAGCATGCCTTCGTGGTGTAGTGGTCAGCACACTTGGCGCGTATTCGAGAGCTCCGTAGTTCGGGTCCCGACGAGGGCATTGCTCATTTTTCACATCTTCTGCTTCTAAAAATCCCTAATATCTCTACAGTGGGGCCCGAACTTAAAAAGGTGGTGGATGATGATTCTCCACTACCAGGATTTGGCGATTGGGTCTCCTAATCCCCGGTCACCCTTTAAAGGAGACGTACATAAGGTATTTCTCCCGCCTTCTTAACATGTCTTCGTGGTGTAGTGATCAGCACACTTGGCGCGTATTCGAGAGGTCCGTGGTTCGAGTCCCAGCGAGGGCATTGCTCATTTCTCATCTCTCTTGCTTTCTAAATAACCTAATGTTTCTGCATAATTTGCTAGCCTGAGAAGAGGAGCTGTGTCATTGTCGACCCTGTGGACAATTACTGAACTTAGTACCTTTTACCTAGTTTGGTTAGAATCCCTTTTAACTGGAAATGAGGTAGCTAGGCGAAAGTTAGATTGTGTTTTAGTTCTTTAAATACTCGAGTTCTCGAAACTCCTCAAATAGCAGTGACTATGTTTTTTTTTTAATTTTTAAGAAATAAATTATAAATAGTAGTCTTACAACTCAGGAGTAACCTATAAAAAGTAATCTAACAACTTAACTTAGTAAACTTAAAGTAACTTAGTTTAACTTAGTTAAGTGTTCTTCCCTGTTTATGTTGTTGAAGTTTCATTATATTTTTGCTTAACTATAAAGACAGTAATTTATCGGAACAAAAAAAATTAAGCATGTTGAATTAGATAATTAATCAGTTTGAAGCTATGTTCATGTTCCAGTCTAAGGCATGGTTTAAGGCATAGTTCAAGGCATAGTTCATATTCTAGCCTAAGGTATAGTTTAAGACATCACCATGCTTTATGTTCTAATCTAAAGCATAATTTAAGGTATAGTTCATGTTCTAGTCTAAGGCAGAGTTTGAGGCAGAGTTCATGTTCCAGTCTAAGGCATAGTTTAAGGTACAGTTCATGTTCTAAGGCATAGTTTTTATCCAAGGCAAACTTGCATTATGTTGCGTATTTCTTGATAATTACAAATCTAAGAAATTATTATTAAAATTAAAATTTTAAATTTCGTGTTTAATAAATGAAGTTTAATTCTTAATGAATTAAAGTTGAATTCTGTAAAACATTCTATAAAAAAATAATGAGATTTATGCCACCTGTAGAGGTAAATTTTCAGCAGAAGATGAGTTTAAAAAAATAACTAATTCAGAAATACCATAAGCTACAAAACCACAACGGCTATGTTTTCCAAGATACCTAAATTTTGCCTATCTTTCTGAAAGTAAATGTAAATAATATTTACTATTTCAAGTTATTTACATAACAAAATGCTGATCGTCTTCTTAAGCAATGAATTTAAAGATAAATGTATGAGATAACAAAACAATGTAATTGTAAAGCTATGAATTTATTTAGTTTTTTAGAAAAAAAAAGAGAGGGAGAGTGGAAGAAAAAAAAAATGAAAGAAAGGAAAAACATTAAGATGTTGCAGCCTATTATTAATACCTAATACCAACTAATATTTAAAGTGCTATATACATTTTGAGACTTGGTGATACGATTAAATAAACATCAAGAGAAATTAAATACTAATAAATAAATAATATTAAATAAAGATTAAAGAAAGGTTTATCAATCATTGTATTGTTTTATTTTACAACATAACTCACTCTACACAGCAATTAATTGTCAAGTTAACAAAAGAAATCAACTCATAAAATTAATCAAAAACTGCAGTGCACTCAGTATTTCGGGGAAAAGCATTATTAACTTTGTTAAACATTAATGTACACTGCGAAAAAAAATGGGACAGTTCTATATCTCCCGTTCTATTGGGCTGATTGACGAAATTCAAATTGCATTTTCCATGTATCAAAAGCGCGACATAGGATATATTTCAGATTTATATACAGCATTGTTCTAACATACGTATTTTGACACAAAATCGGACCTATTTCTAAAATAACATACCATTTTCCCCATATTTCGATTCTACGACTCAAATTATGCCTACCTATTAAATTTTGTAATTTTTGGTGAGAAATTTATGGAGAAATTTAAAAATTTATCTTGGCGCATTTTTCCAGTTTGCGCCAAAAAAATTCACTTCGCGAACTTCTTAATTTATAGCAACCTATTTTCTTTTCCTTTTCTTCATCGTACACGTACGGAAGAAAAGTCATCGTTCATACTTTCAAATAATTTTGACAAAGTGCGTAAACCACTTTCGGCGTTATTATCGCTTGTAACAAATATGAAAATTTCAAAACGGGCCAGTGTGTAAATTCACCTACATCTTAAGAAATTTTAAATAAAAAACTAATTTTTTGCACGTATTCTTAGAAATACATCTACTTTAAGACGATGATAAAAATTCTATAGGTTATCATTCAAAATGTTTTTCGAAAAATTTATAATAAGTATTTAAAAACACAAATTTTAAAAATGAATCATATAAAATGGACGAGTTTTATTTGGAATGAGCCTAAATTTCGAAATGCGAATGGAAGAATCAAATAAGTTTAATAAAAAAAAGAGATATCAACAAATACACTGGTGTGCAAAAATTAAGGACGAAGTCGAAAAATTAGCATATCAGCTGAACGAAGAGGCAGAGCGGACAAAAGATCAATCAGGAGATTAAGTAAGGTGATGTACGGTAGCACATGCGCAGATATGCAGGTAGACGTAATGAGGGAGTGTCTGAGTAGTATAAAGCATGTTGTCGGTGTAAGATCAGTATTTCTGGCAAAGAGACAGCACGCCGTATAGCAGTTAAAATCACACCGAGTTGCTGCCTCAGCGAGAAATGGCGAATAATCAATCTGTTAGACGACATCTGGATGCTTATACCCGAGGTCGAATCATTGGGAAGTTGGAGGAAGGCCGCAGTGTGACAAGTGGGGCTACAGAGTTCGGAATTGCTCACAGCATCGTTTCCTGACTTTGGAGACAATTTCAAACTACAGGAACAGCTATCCGGGGGTTTAGTAGTAGTCGTCCACGAGGAACCACGCCCACAGATAACCGGTATAAAGCCTTACAGGCCAGAAGAAACAGGCGGCAGACAGCGAGAGAAATCGCTAGACACACGACACAGGCGACTGGACGACCGATATCGCGTTTTACCGTGGCCAGAAGACTGCACGGTGGTGGTCTGTTTGCACGACGCCCTGTACGGTGTGTACCTCTAACGCCTTGCCCATCGGAGAAGGCTTTCTCTGTGGTGCCGCGAACACCGGAATTGGAGAGACAATGAATGGGGACGAGTACTCTTTACAGATGAGAGCAGATTTAGTCTGAGTTGCGATTCTAGACACATACACATATGGACAGAGCGGGGAACACGCAATAACCCCTTCAACATCATCAAAAGGGACTGTTTTAGAGGTCGCGGAGTTCTCGTTCGAGCAGACATAATGCTTGGTAGCCGGACCGACCTTCATACCTCCCAAGGAGGTTCGTCACCTGGGACTGCTATTGTAACGAGGTTCTTCTTCCTTATATGCGTCTTTTCACAAGGGCTATGGGTCCTCAGTTCCTCTTCATGGACGACAACGCTCCACCTCATCGCACAGTTACTGTCGAAGAGCTGTTGGAGAGTGAAGATATTGAACACATGGATTGGTCGGCAAGGTCTCTGGATCTAAATCCCGTCAAGCATGTACGGAACTTACTAGGGAGACCCGTGGCAGCACGTAACTTATCGCCAGTAACGATTCCGAAACTGCGATTGGTGCTACAAGAGGAACGAGCAGCAGTGTCTCAACAGCTCATTAACAACCACATATCCAGCATGCACAAATGATGTGAAACCTGCCTAGCAGTCAGGGGAGATCATATCCCCTATTAAAGACCGGATGTTTCTTGCTGGACACCCATCACAGGGATGTTTCGGCCTTCAGTCGCATTGCGCTCCATGCTACTTTTTCAATAAAGCTTCTTTTTATCCCTCTGATTTCTCTTTTAGTAAGTGTTGCTTACATTACTCATCTCCTTACGTATTGGGGATCTTACGGTATTAAATGTGTTGATTTGGAAAGCTTTTGTACAAAGTTATATTGAAAAAACCGTCTCGTCCTTAATTTTTGCACACCAGTGTATATACCAAATTCAATTAACATTTGAGAAGCTAAAATTTTGAGAGCTAATTTTTTAAAAACTATTCGTGCGACTTTTATAAAATTTGGTAATTTAGCATAATTTGAGTCGTAGAATCGAAATATGAAAAAAAATTGGCACGCAATTTCAGAAAAAGTCCGATTTTGTGTTAAAATACTTCTATTAGAATAATGCTATATATAAATCTAATACATATCCTAAGTCGCGGTTTCAAAACATGAAAAACGCAAGTTGAATTTCGTCAATCTGCCGAGTAGGACAGAAAATATAGAGCTGCCCTCCCCCCCCAGTGTACATATAGTACACATGTACAGTAATTTAGACTGCTGAATGTAAACTTCGGAGTAGAAAACTCACTTTTTCTTTAATTAAAACTTAATAATAAATTGCGGAACAATGAGTGCTAAACAGCGAACACTCACTTATTCCCCGCAGATGGCCATTCATACATTCGTCCATGCTTTCACGTGGCGGGAGGAAGGGAATAAAAAGGAGAATCCTTTGACCTTGATCAGCTGAGTGCATCCACGGCACACACATTTGCCTTTTCTAACATAAGGTGATTTCGTACTTTCATGCAGTAGATGATTCTAAAATTTGTAAGGTTTTAGTTAAACTAACAAAGTTTTATTTTAATTTAAATCTTTCTATCTCTTCTCAGTTTCAACTTCCCGTTAGAAGAAGCGCGCGTTTTCAGCTTATGCTAATTTGAAGTGGAGCCAACGACTATTTAAACCATAGGTAGAAACCTCTCAGTGTGAGAGTTTTTAGTCTCAGATCACGGTCACTCTATTCGACGTTCGCCTGACCAGCTAGCAGTTAAATTCTAAGCCATAGTGCTTGTTACGTGATTGCTTATTGAAATCAATCCAAGTGCGTTAGTATTAGTAAATCTTGCTACGCACCATTTAGTTAGAGGCCAACCTCGCGTATAGCTCTGTGCGCAAAGATTAATTTAATTTCTATTTAGTTTTAGTTTAAATTTGATTGTTCATTTTAGACCCAAGTGTGGTCTTTACTTTCTGTATCCCTCCCGAGTTTGGAAGTGGCTTGTAAATAATAGTAATTTAATAAAAGAGGATTTTAAATCCCTTTCAAGTGCAGTTATTCTCCAACTTAATCACATTATCCTACTACCGAACATAGCTGCATTCAGCTCCCTGTTCAAGATCAGGACTTAAGGAGTTTCACAAAGATGTTTGCCAAGAATATGCACCGAACACTTATTCCTGACAAATTGACCTAACGATACTTGTTTTATCCTATGGTGGAGAAAATGCTTATGAGGAAAATAATTTTTTAATTTATAATCATTTGTTTTCAGTTGCAAATATTTAATTAGCTTATAATCAAAGACAACAAAAAATATGATCCAGAATCACGTCTGACGAGCTTATAAGATATTTTCTCCCTTCTTCCTGCCTGCCTGTGTGCTATAACTGGAAGTATTCAAGAGGTTATAGTATTCTAGGGTTCGAATCTCGGCGAGGGCACTGTACATTTTGCGCGTCTCGTGATATCAAAAAACCTAATGACACTACAACCTGTTTAAAATTTTCCTGCGCTCTTTATATTCATTTGTATTTTAATATTTAAATTTTAAGTCAAGCATTTATCTTCTAAAGTTACTGCTGCTGAATAGCCAATGACTTTTAATAATAAGATGCATTAGAATAAAAAGCATTGTTTTCGAGAGTAAGATATTCGTTGTTTAAAAAACCATTGAGGTATTCTTTTTTTGTACATGTGTTGCTTATTTCTTTCCAGTCTTTATTGTTGCTGTTATTATTATTATTATTATTATTATTATTATTATTATTATTATTAACAAGCACATGCCTGAGAGAAACGTTTGATTGCAGTCATTTGAGGAAACACTGGAAAGTTATGTTTACTAAAAGAACGAATTGATTTATTACCTGTTGCACTTTAGATGCTTGGGGCAAGTGCTTGTAATGACCTAAACAAGCGTTCCATTTGCATAATTCTCATTACTAAGAACTCGTCGAATGAATTTCTAATTTCGCCAACATCTTGCGAGATTTTTTGATTTCGAAGCTTACTTAGAGTAAACGGATCAACTAGGCGTGACGTAACATTAAACATGAAATTAGTGAACATATTTTGATGGTTATTTTTACATCTTGATACCCATTTGAAGTCATACGTTACTGTTGTGTTTGCGTTTTATTTCGTATTATTTAATTGCGGATTGTTACCTGTTTAATTTATATCTTGAAATCTTCCATAATTTTTATGTTATTTACTTCCTTATTCGAAGTAAAGGAAGTATTGAAGGAAGTATTGTAATCGCGAAAAATTTCGGGTACCGTATTTCAAGGGAAATATTCATTTTGACCACTCTCTAATTCATTTGAATGATGCTTTTGCGTGACATCTGTACGTTCGGATAGAATAAAGGACTCATTTTCTCCAAAACGGATTGTAAAATGGATTTAAAATGGATTCAGGATAGATTTTTTCGTGATGTCTTATTTTTTTTTCGTACGTATATACGTACGTATGTATCTCGCATAATTCAAAAATGAGTAGCCTCAGAGCTTTGAAATTTTTGATATTGGACTGCTGTAATATGAAGTTAGGCATTTCGCTTTTTAGTTGCAATCGGCCGCACCAGACTTATATAGATATATATATATATATACACCCATTCTGTTACCCGGATCGGTGAGCTAAGTTTTTATTCTTATATGTTAGTAAATTGTGCATTTTTTTCGTTAAAAGTGATCAAATCATGTTGTTCTTATGTTCGGTTAACGTTTCTATACTTTTATTTTTTCTGCATGCAATAGTTGTAGAATTATCCACAATATTTAACCGTTGTTTAAGTTGTACTAAGCATAGCGAGCACGAATTTATTTACATTTGAAATTCTTAGTAGAATAGTGAATTAAATCTTCTGCACCTTCAGTGTCCTTTTGCCGAGTGGAACCAAAAGTAAATATTCAGTTTTGTGCACCAAAAAATCTGTCCTCCTGCCCGCTGGCCTAATTGCTTGCTTTTGCTAGGAACTTTAATTTTAATTGTTACAATTGTTTTCATAACTGTTTTTAACTGTATTTGGTGTTTTATGTTTTTCTGTAGTTTATAATTTTTAATGAAGATGTTTTGAGTTTTTATGTATTTTTGCCTTGCTGCAAAGTAACAACTGAATTAATTGAATGAGAAATAGATCTATAAAGTTATATTTCTTTACTTCAGTCTTGTTCTACTCTTGTAGCCTTCATCACTTTACATTTATAATAGCACTATCGTCGTTGAACTAAGTTTTGCACAATGATATTTTGATTTATAATTCTTTCAAAATAATAGTGTTATAGCTACTTTCCACTTTACAGAATAAATAACAAACTGAACAAGCTGAACAAAATAACAAACATAAATTTATGGCTTAAAGGATAGAGGAAAAACTTTCTGAATAAATCAGAACTTTTCATTACGGTAAAAAATTATTGACGATGATTTTCAGATTTATTGAAACTGTTCTTGCGTCTTTAAATATCTCAGAGTTTGACTTCCAGTTATAAACATAAGGAAGCGCTTGATAGTAATTAAAAGCTTGCAAACATATGAGAAAACAAAAAGCAAGCTTCCCCCTTAAATGCATTCCTGTGTATCTCTAAAGGAAGCTTATTACTTTAAGTGGCCATTTTAGTCTGAGTGTAAAGCTCTTTTTGCTCTTATGTTTACTTTCAGGGTCTTTAAATAAAATGTAGAATACTCATGAGACGTCCTGGGTTCTATGACTGGACTCTCAAACGTTAACGTCAAATATATTTTTTTTTTGTCCTCCTATTATGTACCCCATTATGAAATAATTTCCCTTAGGAAGTCCTTCGTGAATGCAGTATCTCCATAAGCAGATATTCTTGAGTATTTTACCTTAATAAAATATTAATGAAACCAAGATAAACGCATTTTTATCAAATTTTAAAAATTATTTATGAATACCTGCTTGTTGTAAGCTACATTATTTTAAATTGCGACCAGTTTCTTTCCTCTTTTTTAAAAAAAATTATATAACGATATTTCATTGGTCATAATTAAAGATTTCTAAAATGTTACATATTTTTTCATTTTTAGTCCAAATGGGCAATTTGCTCTGAAGGACTATTAATTTCCGTTTTGGCATTTTGCGTTGGTTCACTATAAATGTCGGTTCACTTTTCAAATTGTTGCCACCAAATGTTAGATCCCTATATTTATATTTAAAGAAATTAAATAATGAAGAATCTGCATAAATGTATGTATGTTTCTCGCGTTGTGATAAAACAACGGTACTTAGAGCCATCCAATTTTGAATAACGTAATCTTCTACAGAATATGTGCATGTGAAAGCCGAAATTTGGAGAACAAACTTAACGATTTAAAAGTGAGCAATGGCAACACTCTACGGGGGAAAGGACATTTTTGTCTCCAGCGCGCGAGACTGCGTATCGGAAATTCTAAAAATGTGTTCATTTAAAAATTATTGTGCGATACTGCTGTTGAACTGAACTGCGAAGGTAGGGTTAGGTTATTCAATTATGGCAAAGCACACGAGGGCTATCTGCCTAAGGGGAGGGATGCCTTCGTGGAGGACTTTCTAAGGGAAACTGGCTCGTATACACGTTACACATGGGGAAAACCACGAAAACGCCCATGCAGCCAGCCCATTCGCGGGATTCGAACCTCGGACCGAACTACCAGTGTTCAGCGCTTTACCGCTCGGCCGCTGGTGGGCCCTGAACTGCGAAGAACATGATATTTAATAAATAAAGGTAACCTACAAAACGTTAAAAAAAACGCCCTTTGGGCGTAATGTAAAATCTGAAAGCTTTCAGCCTTTTTTTTTTTTTTCCATAGATTTTTATTTTTCTGATTTTATTCAGTTACCTATTTTTTGCCATTATTTATTTTCTCTGCTCAATATCTTAACAAAAGTTGAAACATTAAGTGCATCGAATAAATTCTGAATGCTCTTGAAATTCGAAAACATAACACTTCACATTCTAAATCGAAGGTATTTTTACTTTCCAAGCAAATTTTCGCGCAAATATGTTTCATACGGAAGTGAAAAGCCAATAATAGTTTACAAGCAAAGAGGAAGTAAACTGCGGCGAGAGGAAGCTTCACATGTTGACGGAAGGGAAAGTCTTCTGAACCAGATAAGGTGTAGGCGGCCATTCAGAGAACTTCGAACAATTTTACCGCACAATTCGAAAAAAAACTGTAGCAATAAGCGCAGCCGCATCTATGCAAAGTGATATGTGGGTTAGCACTTTCCAGTTTCTTTCTATTCGGACACCGTCAATTAAGGAACGTGTGGTTAGATCTTTGTTTTCTTGCAGGTTTGCAACCGCTATGTCGTAATTGCGTTATCTTTGATAGCTAATGGATGCTTTATGTATAAAACTATCGGTTACTTTGACATTTCAGGCTTTGAAAAGTCAAAGGAAAATATAATTATTCTTACTTTGTATCATCATCTCTAAAAGGTAATTCCCTTTGTAGAGTATATATTTTCTTAATTTCATCGCTTTCTCGAATACTGCACGTAGAGCTGAGGATCTGAAATAAGGTAAGAACCTATACTTTTTAGACTAGAATGAAAAATATATATATGTATACATTTGGGATATAAGAGAAGGAAAATATTTAACTGTGTTTGTAGAGCCATGTAATATTCTGTTTAAGCCAGAAGCGTTGAAAAATCATCTATGAAGGGATTAGAACAACAGATATTCCGGTTTCTAGGCGGACAGGCTACCAGTTACACCACAAAAGTACGCACGAAGGGAGGCAATAATTCCCTATATTCACTCCCACTTAAAGGACAACTGGGGAGAGAAAATTAGACTCAGTAGATAAAATTCAGGTGGTGAAAAATCACTGTGCATTACATTTTTATCAGTTTTAACTCTAAAACTATTATTATTATTATAAACTATTGTTAGGGGTGTTTCCGCGACGTCTGTACTTAGTACATAAGGACATAAAGTAAGAAATTTAGAACAACTTTTTCACAAAGACGAATATATATATATAGGCATGTATGTACCTTGCATAACTCAAAAACGATTAGCCATACAACAGTATTGTAGCAGCTTTATTTCGTAAGGGTGGATATATGTTACGCTGAAAAACCGAAATCTGGAGAATGTCGACTTCACCGGTGAATGTCAACATTCACATAGTCGCTTGGTGTATCTCCGAAATATTTTCCAAATACTCTTATTTCTTACTTACACCAGTGAATGTCGACATTCACCATGTACTAATGCTGAATGTTGAATATATGAGAATATTATATTTTCTTCTCCGTAATTCAGTCGCGAAGAAACACACAAGTACTTACAACACACAATACATTCAAAATGAGAAAGGAAAATAATAGAAGTTAAAAAACTTACTTAATTATACAGTACGTAATAAATGAGAAAATAAAATAATAGTAATAAAAAACTTACTAAATTATGTGATTCAAATCTGATTCATTGCAACAACTTAAACTATTCTGAGACTCTGAATTGCACAAGAGGCCCTTGCTTTTACGACTGCATTTATGGGAAACAGCCAGTCGCCTCTCTTTTCGACCTACACCAGAGCATATCTGTGATTGTCGACATACACCAGTGAGAGTCCGAATGTACATTCTCCGGTGAAAGTTGACATTCTCCAATTTCGGTCTTTCACAGTAACATACATATATATATAGCGAAAACTAACTTTTAATGTGGTCTTCCTGTTCCTATACTTATATTTGTGAAAGTTTTCTACTCATTATCAAAAAATAAAAAAGAAAGATCTGAAAGGTTTCAGATTTTAAATTACGTCCAAAGGGGTGTTTTTTTTTAACATTTTGTGTGTTGCCTTTATTTATTAAATATCATGTTCTCACTTAAACCATAAAATTCAGTTCAAAAGCAATATCGAAAATTTTACAATTTAAAATGAGCTTACATTTAGAATTTCCATAACACAGTCTCATGCGCTGAAGATAAAAATGTTTTTTTTTTCCTGTACAACGTTGCCATTGCTCGCTTTGAAATCCTTGAGTTCGATAATCAAAAATTCGTTAAAGTGTTACAAAATATGAATTGATAATAAAACAAATTCCAAATTCCAAATATGGGCTTTCAGATGCGTATATTCGGGTGGAAGCGTACGTTATTCAACATTAGATGGCTCTAGGTACCGTTGTTTTATCACATTTGGAGAAATATACATACATGCAGATTCTTCATTATTTAATTTCTTGAAATATAATATACAGCGCTGCAAGATTTGGTGGCAACAATTTGAAAAGTGATTCAGACTTTTAATGTTTCCAACGCAAAATCGCAATACAAAAACAATAATCCTTCAGGGACAAAGCCCCTTTGATTAATAAATAAATAAATAAAAATCTGAAAGGTTTCAGATTTAAAATTACGTCCAAAAGGGCGTTTTCGAAACATTTTGTGTGTTACCTTTCATTATTAGATATCATTGTCTTCACACTTAAAACACCAAATTCAGTTCAAGAGCAATATTGCAAAATAATTTTAAAATGAGCATATCTTTAGAATTTCCGATACACAATCTCGCGCGCTGGACATAAGAATGTTTTTTCTGTACAACGTTGCCATTGCTCGCTTTGAAATCCTTGAGTTTGTTAATCGAAAGTTCGTTAAAGTTTTACAAAATATGAAATCGATAATAAAGGAAATTCCAAATTTCAAATTTGGGCTTCCACATGTCCATATTCGTGTGGAAACGTTCAATATTTAAAACTGGATGGCTCTAGGTACCGTTGTTTTATCACAATGCGAGAAACATATATAAATTTATGTAGATTCTTCATTATTTAGTTTCTTTAAATATAATACAGGACGATAATACTAAGTGGCAACGATTTAAAAAGTGAAACAACGCTTTTAGTGAACCAACGTCAACTACCAAAACGAAATTAATAGTCCTTCTGCGCAAATTACCCCTTTGGACTAATAAGAAATTTGATTCCCGTACGACAAAAAAGTGACTGGAATATTTAATTTCAAAACCTGTAATTTTTTGTGTCATTTTCAACTTGCCCTGACGAATCGGTAATTCAAGTTAGAATAATTCAAGGAAATAAGTTTAAACGGAGTGTAGGAAAAAATCTATATAATTTAATAGGCCGTACGAGGAAGTCATGTGGTATTCGCATCAGATTTTTTTAAATAATATTGCAAGTGTTCTAAGCATCCTATTGCGTAATTTTTAATATAGTGTAGAGAATCCGTAATAAGCATTTGACAACCACGAAGCCATAAAAGGGTATCTGCATTGGAGTTGTACATTTGTTTGATTAGTAAACAACGCAAAGCTCGCAGCTTATTTCTAACAGAGGATTTTTTAAGGAGGCCTGGTATGTAACACATGAGGGAAAACCACGAAAACGCATTTGTGTCCAGCCCTTTTGCCGAGATTTCGACCTGAGTTGAATTACTAGAGTTCTGCGGTTTTAGCCACTTAACCATCATTAAATGCCTAAAGGATTTAAACCCCCTTCATTTAAGCACTTAAATGGAAAACTAGCTGTCATTTACGAACAGATAAGCATAAGAAGGAAAAGAGCAAAAGCTGTCACTCTGTTTTGTACCACAGTTTAGATTAACTAGATGCTGCATGTATTTCTTCGCTCTGTTACTGCTGGATACAGAAGACTTATTTCTTAATTTTACTTACGTAATAATGATCTAAATATTGAACTATTACCAGCATAATAAAGCATCAGCTATAGAAACAAGAAATGTGGTAAGGAAATAACTAAGAATGCAAATCTTTCGTACATGTGTTATTCACCGAAAAATATTCTGACGGTTTAAATCTAGTATTAGTGAAGAGGGATTATGATAGACTATATTAGATTATTAATTTCTTATAATCTATATATATATATGTAAAAGGAAGATTTGTAAGGATTTTAAGTTCACTAACGTTTATTTTATTGTGAAACTTTACTATCATCTCTTATTTTCTACTTCCGGCCAGAATTAACTCGTGAATATGTTTATGCAAATTGTACTTGCTAACGCTTAAGTATTTAAGTTGCGGCTTCTTGCCAAGAATAAAAGGAAGGAAAGAGAAACCCTCTTGCCACGAGTCTTCACGCGAACTTGCCATCAGCTACTGTCCACCTTTAAGGCCAGAGGTTTAACCCCCTTGAAAGTTAAAGACGTATTGTAGTTTTCCGCAGTTTGCGTGCTACAGACTTAGTCATTTAAAAGGGCCAGTCTTAGTGCTAGTCATATGTATGAAGTATTAAAAGTTAGCTCTTATTTAAATTTTAGTTAGTTAGTAGTCTTATATTCTTTTACGTTCAGACAACGAGTGGTTGGTTCTTGTATCCCGAAGTACGGGAACGTATGTAGAATCGATAAGCAAATAAAGGGTAATTTTAACCCTTCCCGTCTTTGTTGTATGATGAGAAGGAAGCACTAACATAGCTTTTAGTAAGCTCCCTGTTCCTACTCAAGACTCCAGTTACGTTTGCAAAATTAACTAGAAGAAACAGTAGTCCTGATAGAGTCTGTCTGTCTGTCTTTCGTTCGTGATGCGCGTAAGCTAATATACCCAGGGCTACGAAATTTGGTACATAGGTGCGTCTAGACAAGAACCAGTGCACCTCGAAGAGATTTTTTTCAAAATTCGAATGAGATTTTTTTTATTTAATGTTTTTTGATGAAATCGCATCAAATCGATAATTCTCAGCACTGTTGCCACTCGCAAAAATGAGATCGATAATTTTGTGCAGTTTTTAAATTTAAATTTTCTCTTGGGTACTGGACGTTTGTCGAGAGAAGGCAACGGGAAGTTGGGTTAATTTATTTGTTAGGATAATTAATATTTGTATTAAGTATTTCTTATTTCATTGTAATTTTTATATCTAATACATTTTAATTGAAATGTGTTTTTTAATATAAAGGTGTTCTACAGAATAAAATTCTGCACAGTTTTTAAATTTAATGTTTGATGCTCCCTTTAGGTATTTTTCTGCTACATTTAAAAGCAGACGAAGGTTGGCTGCATAGCGGCTAGTGTAAATAAGATTCACATTTTTTTTTTCTGGTGAGGGTGTGTTTTCAATAGCTTATTTTATCTATTTTGATTGAATGATCTATATGGTACTTGTGCATCTTAAATCTTTATTCGTTATGCTACCTGTTTTAACGTAGTCTAGTTACATGTTCGATTTCCTTTTAAGATGCGCAGGAGTAATAATTAAACTTCTCAGAATTCCAACTCAGTTGGCTAGTTTAGATTAACTACTTACTTGTGGGCTTAATTTAATGCGAAACAAGCCATGAATACCTGCTTAAGAGTGGCTAGGCTTTTTTATTTTTTAGTACGGCAAAGATGTGAAGATTATCTGCCTAACAGGAGGCATGTCTTCATGGAGGACAAGACTTTGCTCTATTTGATTATAGCAAAGCACTCGAGGGCTAATCTTCCTAAAGTGAGTGATGCTTTGGTGGAAGGCTTTATAAGGGAAACTGGTTCATATATATGTTAGGCTTTTATCACACATCTGTTTGTTTCCGAAGAACAACTGTTTGGAACAACTTTTCTGCATTCTCAGAAAAGCCCATCACCACAAATCACTTTAGGGTTAACACGTAAAGGCGAAACTGGTTCTTCATTACAAACAAGCTGATGGCATTCGAAGCTGGTAGCTGATTGGTTGAAAACGAACAACTTAAGATTCTTTTCGAAAGGAAGGAAAAAATCGCGTGTCTTTTTTCAGTACTAAAGCAGGCAGAAAAATTCTCCGAAACACTTGTTCGTATGAAACAGATGCATATGTGATATGGCTCTTACACATAGGGAGAAAGGCTCATGTAGCTATACGTTCGAGGGTATTCAAACCCAGCACCGAACTACCAGTGTTCAGAGGCTTTACCGCTAGGCCACTGGTGGGCTTGACTTTTTAATTTACATTACACAAGGGGAATATCACGAAACTAAACTTACAGCCAGCCTGTTAGCCCGGAATCGAACCCAGGTAGAACACCCAGTATACAGCATCTTAACCACTCGACAAGTAGTGGAGCCAGCTATCTAAAAAGACTTGCTTGTTTTCATAAGGGAAGCTGCATTACATTTATTATGCATACGGAAAATATCATAAACATGCATTCAGCCAAACTGTTCCGCATGAATGTGAAACGGTTATAGATTATAGTATTATAGATCACAGCAGTTAATCTATAAGGATGATACGCACCCTTGAAAAGTTTATTAGCACTGTCTTGTAAGAATAAATGTTTTTGTGTATGTGTTTGTATATTCAGAAATCTCCTGATATTTTCATTTACACGCTTTTCTGGATTTCATTGATTCCAGTTTCGTTGATTTGTGTAATGAGCGAAATATCGTGTGAATTGATGTAAGAATTTTCTTGCATCAGTAAACTGGATATTCCTTGCAAGTGCTCGTATTCGAAACAAATTGTTAAAGAACATGTTTATTTTTCTAAAGTGATCGCTTCAGTATCCAAAATAATTAGTGCTGCATTATACGAATATGAATTTAAATTCAATATAATGTATGTATTGTATGTATTCCATGTAAAAATCCATGTCTTCTTCTCGTATTCCATGGTAAAAATATAACAAATTTATTAACGAACAAGAAATTTAAACGTATCTTATTTATTTCATAATACCGGAAAAGATTGTTCCTTCTCTGTTAGCAAACTGCATACAAAATCATTATGAACAATGTGCCAAACATAGCATTTTGTAATTTTTAAATAATCAGAAGTATTGTAAGTGCTTGTAATTAGTTATTCATATTACGATGATACAAGTACAACTTCTTTACACTGTTTAAATTAATCACTTCTCATAAAACCGATTCCTCCAGAACGGATTAATATAATGTTACTATAACGAGTTTCATTTAAATCTTTATAAATTTTTAATTTTTCTACAAGCGTTGATTCTAAAAATGGCAGGCCATACTTGGAAATCACAGTTAAGTGTTGCTTATTTTAATTCAGCATTCTTCATTTCTTTTTTTTTTTTTTTTAATTACTGTGGAGCTAAACATAACGCATAATAAATTAGCATTAGAGGAGAGATTAACTTTCCTATTGTCCTCACCATTGCCACCGTTTTTTTACTTTCTTTCCAAAGTTCACTAAGTCAAACCTTGGCCTAATGTCCGTTCGGCAGGACGCCCCAGTTGCGCCTGACACCGAAAGCCCTCGCCAGTCTTCAACACCGCATCAATTGCCCTGCATTTAGTATCTGGGATAACTATATTGTAACCCTAAAGTGTGCAACATTTGGCGGACTATCGTCGTATCCAAGAATTTACAAATGTTCTTTAAATAAATGGAGAGAATGGAATGCGATTTCTTATAAAAACCGGCCATGCGCAAAGAATCAGGTTCTTCTTGATGATTATAAATCTTTAAAATGTGATCAAAACTGTCTTGAGGGCATTACAGGATGTTTTACTTTGCTTATGTCTATAATTAATAGTCTGTTTCTTTTACCAGACTGAAGCAACTTCAAATTTATGTGGCATCACTGTCATTCGTTTTTGATAACGAACAAAAAGTGCCGAGGTGTAAAAGAGACCAATAAAAGTATATTTTTTAATATAATAAAGCGAAGTGCAATGTTTTAGTTTTGTGTGAATTCATGTATTAATTCATTGACTTAAAATGATATCAAAGGTGCGTTTCGATTTTTATCACTTAAACCCAGATCAGAAGATAGTAAAAAGCAAGCTAATCATTTATGCTTCCTGTAGAATGTAAAATACCTGAAAATAAAAGGGAAGGTGAAATCAGCTATCAAAATTTACAACTTACAAAATTTACAACTAAAAATAAACAACTCTGTTAATATGAAAATATGGAGTATTATAAATAATTAGCTCATCCGATCGTTTCAATATGCATCACGAAGAAGTAATATTTCTTCAAGCTATATAGAATTTCTTCATGTTGTATTATATTATAATAGAACAATATTTATGTTTCTAATGCAAAATAAATTTATGCATATGTAATACACATATACACGCATGCATAGTGCTTGAATGTAATTAAAATTTATTTGTAGAAAATTTTTACATATTACCCATTAAGACCATTAAGTATTAAGATTTCCACATTTAGGTGAAAACAGTAATTTTATTTCTTTAGAAAAAAATTCTAGAAAAGCTGGGTAGTAGTTTACATTCCCATTAAAAATTTAGTTTGGATGTTTCTGCCCGTAAATAGTGTCAGTAGTAAGTGACCGTCCTCTTGCAGTGGAAGTCACGTCACAGAAAAGGGGCGTGGTCGGCGCTGTCTTGGATCATTTGAGAACCGGATATGATGAAGCTATTTTGGACTTTCCCTGAAATGTCGTAGACATGTTTGAATGACGTCATGCATGAGTTTTTATTTTTTGTGCAATGACAATATTTTTTTTCAAAGTTTTATTTTGTGGCAACGAAGATTTTTTTTTCGTTTCTTGTGGCAATGACTTTTTGAACCACGTGTTTGGGATGACACCAGTTTTCCTTTGGTTTTTAATTATTTAAAATGTCATTATTTTAATTGAACAATTCATTATTTCATATTTATTTATTTTTTAATTGACTTCATTATTTATTTTAATACTTTTTCTATAAATTTTGAAATGCTGCGATTCGTATCCCTAACCTCTGGCAAAGGGAGACGCGTATAATACCACAAAGCCACGGTTTGTCCTTTGAAGCTTGTTATTGGACCTTGTCCAGTGCAAAAACAACCACGTCACTAGGTTGGAGGACTGCGCATGCGCCATCCTGTTCTAGCGTACCCAAACCATTTCACGCCTTTGTGCTTCCGCGAGATGAACGTATACAATCTTAAGGACCGATCACCATCCCTAACAGCATCAGTGGCATTTCAACCAATCAACGTGTTTGTTTCTTGAAGTGGACATAGATTTATTTTGGCTTTCTAAATCATTATTTTAAATGTATTCTTCGCTTTTTTTAATGCAAGATTTTCCTGCATTTCTAATTCCTCTTTTTTTATTTTACAAGTATATTTTTTATTGTTATCTTTTATCTTCTCATTCGTACTGAATTAAATTTAATAATTTTTTTTAAATCCCATGTAAATTTTACTTTTAATTTTGGCAAATTAATATTTATTTCTGCAAAAGTAAATTTATGTTTTGCATTTCTTTTCACTTTCTTCATTTTACAAAAGTACTTTTTCCAAATTTTTTTCTTTTCATTTTTTTTACTTTAAAGAAGTTTTTACATTTCACTTTTTATTTTACAAAAGTGATACTTATTTTCACAAGCTTAATTTTTCCTTTTCGCTTTTTGTTTTAAAAGACTTGTTTTCACACTTTTCTCCTTATTTACTTAACAAAAGAAATATTTATTTTAGTTTAATTTTTTCACTTTTCTGATTTCACAAATGCAATTTTTGCTTTATTTTTAGCTTCTGTAGTTTATATATCGAAAGCAAGTTTTAATATTTTTCTTTTCCATTTTTTACAATTGTAAATTTTTTTATACTTTTTAATTTTTTTGTCGCATTTTTAATTTACGTTTAACTTTTTCCCTATTGTTTTGAGTACATTACTTTTGCATTTCTACAAAAGTAAACTTACATTTTCTCTATCTACGAAATTTGGAAATTTCATGCATATCGTTTCAATAAGGAAGAAAAAGCTTCCACAAAAATTGAGGTGGATGGATTCCATAAAATTTTTATAGAGGTGATTCCACACTTCCATAAAAATTGAGCAAAATTTCATTGCGATTTAAATTTCTAAGATTATGGCCTTAGTATTTATACTCATGTAATATTTTTGTTGGTACACCGATAGAACTTACCAGAGAGTTAACTAGAGAAAATGAAATCGAACTCGTGTCGAATTCCAAACAAATATAGTATACCAAACAAAAATTTTCGCGTCCAAACAGGATGTATGTACCAAGCTGGACGTATTTCAGAACTGATGTATACCGTGGTACACTGTATTTTTCCATCTTAGGCCGAGTTATGTACAGCGTTCCAGGCTGAGTTATGAAATCCAGACTGTGCACCTCTTTCTTCTGTAAAACTGTGCAGGTTTAGTTATGCTTTGGTAGTTATATTGTGATTTACAGTATCTTCATCTATCAATTTACAAGAAAGTATGAATATCGTTGAATACATAACCTTTTTAAGTGCTCATGACCATTCAGTTATGCAAACATTGTTTGCTACGATTAATCGTAGCAAACAATGGGCATCGTTCAGGATGATATTGCTCTCATTTACCTATGTCAGATTTTCAATCGTAGTTTGAAAAAACTTAAGAATTTGGAATTTGTTTTATTAGCCCTTTCATGTTTTGTAAAACGTTAATGAATTTTTGATGAACAAACTCAACAATTTCAAAGCGAGCAATGGCAACACTTTATGAGGAAAAAACTGTTTATTACCTTTACCCAATGTATTGAATTTTTATTAGCTTCATTAACATATTAAACAACAGGGATAGAAGCGAAATGTCCACGTTGTATTAGGAATAATATGAGCCCCCCCCCAGAAAAAAACTGACGGAAAACTGTCTGCTATTTTTGTTCAAATGGCCGCTGGGTTTAAATGTGTAGGATTAGTTCCTAAGATTTTTTATGTTATTTTGATTTTATTGACTAAGTGTTCTTTTTGTTTATTAGTCCAAAAGAGCCTTACATGAGACCGGCTATTAATTTCGTATTGGCATTTTCCATCGATTTACTGTAAATGCCCGTATCACTTTCCAAACTGTTGCCAACAAATATTATCGCCCTGTGTTATATTAAACAAATTAAATAAAGAAGAATCTGCATAAATATATGTATGTTTCTCGCATTGTGATAAAACAACGGCACCTGGAGCCATCCAATTTTCAATAACGCACGTTTCCACCCAAATATGCGCATCTGGAAGCCCAAATTTCGAAATATTGTCTATTATATATTTTGTAAAACTTTAACGAATTTTTGGTGAACAAACACAAACGATTTAAAAGCGAGCTATGGCAACACTCTACGGGATGAAAAAACAAAGTTTTAATTTAAAGCGCTCGCAACTGTGTATCGGAAATTCTAAAGATAAACTCATTTTAAAATTATTTTGCGATATTGCTGTTCAACTGAATTTTACGGTTTAAGTGCAAAGAACATGATATTTAATAAATAAAGGTAACGCACAAAACGTTAAAAAACGCTCTTTTGGACGTAATTTAAAATCTGAAACCTTTCAGTTTTTATTTTATTTATTTATTTTTTTTTTGGAATTATTATTAAAGATTTGAAACCGTTTTGGTAATCATTGCCGCTGCTACACCATATTATGTATATGTCTTCTTATTTTTACATGTTTCCTTTACTTGGGATAGTCCCTATATGAGTGTAACGTGAATGGTTTTCCTCATAAAATCTCTCGCGAAGACATCCCACATCACAGGTAGCTCTTGCATGCTTGGCCGTACTTAAATCAGTTAGTCAAGGTGTAAGGTTTTAGTTTAAACTAACAAAGTTTTATGTTAATTTCTCTTTCCTGTGAACTCTTATTTCAACTTCCCGTTAGAATGAGCGAGCGTGCTAATTTGAAGTGGAGCCAAGTTTTGTATTTAAGGGTTAGCGAGGAACTTCTCAGGGTGAGAGAGCTTTTAGTCTCAAATCACTTCGGCTCTGTTCGACGTTCGCCTGCCTAGCTAGTATTTAAGTTCTAAGCCTTAGCGCTGTTACTCTAATACATATTGAAGTAATCTAAGTGCGTTAGTATTAGCCAAATCTTGCTATGCGCCATTGATAGTTTAGAATAGAGGCCAACCTCGCGTTTAAAGCTCTGAGAACAACGACTACTTAATTTTCTACTCATTTTATTTTAAATTATTTGATTGTTCAGTTTAGACCCAAGTGCGGTCATTATTTTCTGTTATCCCTTCCGAGTTGGGAAGTGGCTGTAAATAGTGGTTTAATAAAAGGGCATTTTAAACCCTTCTTACGTGCAGTTATTCTACCACTTCCACAGAACATAGCTGCATTCAGCTCCCTGTTCGACACCAGGACTTTGACACTGTTACGACAATGTTCGCCAAAAGTATGCACAAAACACTCAGTCCTGATAAAGGAACCAAAGTATATAAATATTGGACATATTTCTTTTACAAGATTATCCACAAGACGTGTATAACTTTATGCAGCCTCTATCAATTTTATGCAAACACTGTTTAAGACTTTTAAATTTCAATAAAAGTGTAAAATACTTTTTTAACGTTTTGACAAATTGATTGCTAATAAAACACTGATTATATGACACGTATTTTTAATTCATATGGAACCTGTTCGGAATCAAAAAGGAGTAAAATTTCGAGGTATAACTGTCTACTTTTGAACAAAAACACGTATATCGTAAATTTATTTCCACAATAAATAGAGGTCTTTAAGTTCTGCGTATGCAATACGTATGCGTATGCAACTTTGTGACAGATTTTTATTCGTATACACGCAACTAACTATCTTAGTATTTTTCTTTTTAAAAAGCATGTTAAGCATTAGGATTGGGACCATACAGATTAGGATTAAGAGCAACTTTTAATAACTTTTACTTGAATTAACGCTACATAGCTATTTTTCTCCCATAGGCCATCCTATTTTTATTCTTATGTAAAAATTTATTTCTGTAATTTACAACAATGGAAGATTTTTCTTCTTTCTCAAACTAATATTTAAGTTTGCAATATAACTTTAATCTCATTTATTCACGTATTTTTCAAACAATGTTTGCTCTTTTGACTTTTGTCTGATTTTACCTAGTAAAAGACAATGTTGTTATCCTATGAAGCTTCTGTTAAAAAAAATTTAAAAAAAAAGAAGAAGAAGAAGATACGTGACCCACTTGATGTTAAAGCTCACGTAAATCAGACTGTTATCTCCAGTAAAGTATACTATGTTGCTCAACAGAAAACGGCAATGCATCTGTTGAGCCAGGATACATCAATCAACGAAACTGAGCAGTAAAATACAACCTGAGAAATTTTTACCAGGTCGAAGTTTTCTTCTATCGTTCTGCTTGTTGCCCTATATATAGAATCAAACGGGCTGAGGAAGCTTTACTGACTGACTTACCGACTGCAGCTTTCCTTAAAAAAAAAAGGAAACACGATACAAGGCCATAGAATTAGAGTCAAGTTTGGGAAAATCAATTATATTCTTCCCTGTGTTTGACACGACGTATGTCAAAGTTGCACCTGCAGCAATTTCTGTTACAAGAACTCTTTCTCCCTGAGATCAGAAATATGCAGAAGCAGCTTGAATACGTATCAAACGTAAGTTATGCAGTAGAACGGATAAAGGACTTTGCTGTTCACTTTTAGAAAAAAAATTAGATTTTATCAAGACATTTAAATCTTCTAAAATTTTAAAGTGCAAGAATTGTATTTGGGTATTTACATACAAAATGTTAAACGCTAAGCAAAGTAGAATCTGAAATTATGATTTTTATCTCTGCAGAATTTAGATTCATTCTTCTTAAAAGGGAGACAACTAAACATGCGTGGGCAGAATGTTGAAAGAAAAGAGAAAACAATTCAGTAATAAACTGTTTCTCGCACAGTAGGTAGATAATTTATCAAGGCAAAGTGTTCCAGCGTTATCTGCCATAGAAGAAGCACCTTCGAATAGGGCTTTTTAAAGGGTAGTGACATGACTTCACTTATGGGAAAGGCCCAAGGTTGATAGAATTTTATATTTTATCCTTCCTTACTTTACAGACCTTAGGGCAAAGACACAAAAACATTACTGGACCGCAGGGGCTTCAACTCGAGATGACCTTATACAGTTCAATGATCTTGTCCGTCTGCTACTGATAGGTAATTTTTTTTTGACTGACAGAATTGTTAATACCAATAAAGAAGTTTTCTAAGGATGTTATGTTCTATTTAAGGTTTTTGCTTCCAAATTGGTCAGACAGATGGAAAACTAAAGCTAATTATAACCTGTACTTAAAATGAAAAAAATGACGCGAAATTGTATCAGAGAGGCAAGAATGTAATTTTGGTTTTTTAGTGTGGAGTAAAACTGTTTTTAATGTGGATTTTTGTATACAAAAAATGAACTTTATCAGCCAAATATCTTCCATTCTGTTCGATGACCTTTTAGCATCCTTCTGGTAACTTCATGATTCTGCGCTCGTGGAACTTCTCGTCTTTATCAGCAAAAAAAACTCAACCAAGTGAGATTCGAGGTCATCACTATTACTGAAATTTTTACCATTTAAGAAGTTTTGTAAACTTCCAGATAAATGATAATCCGATGGTGCAAGGTCAGGGCTATATGGGGGATGTGACATCACTTCCCAAGCAAGATCCAATAACTTCGTAGATATTGCTAAAGCTGTATGAGGCCTTGATGTGTCATGGTGGAACATGGTCTCTTTGTAATTTGCCAAGTCTGGCTTTTTCTTTTTGATTGCTTTCTCCAGATTAATAAGTTGTTGGCATCAAACATCTGAGTTGATCGTTTGGTTGCTTACAAGCAGCTTAAAATACACAGCACCTCTGTAATCCCACCCACCTGACAGCATGATATTTTTCTAATGCGACTTAGCTTTCGATATGATTTACGCTGAATCCTCTTGTTTAGACCATGATCTTTTTTCCTTTTGATGTTATTTTAGACGATCCATTTTTCATTGTCAGTAATAATTCGTTTCAAAAAAGCGTCGGCTGTTTGAAATGCGTATCGGAAATACCGATTGTGTTAAGCGAATTTCTTTCAATCAACCAAAATGAACCAAAATGCCCATCATCTTAACGAGTCGAGATATCATAAACGATTTTCAACTGTGTGATACATATAACCAATTTGCAATCTCTCGCACAGTCATGTGACGATTCGATCCATTTATGGCTTTAATTTTGCCATCATCAACTTCAGAAGTTCGTTCAGAACGCTGGTCATCTTCAAGGAAAAAATCTGCAGAACGAAAATTTTTAAACCAATTCTAACATATTCGTTCTATTGAGAAATCACCTCAGTGAACTTCACATACCTCTTCGTAAGCTTAAGCCGCTATCTCATAAAAAAGTAAAATGTGTGGAAAATGTTTATTTTTGCACTCCATGATAAAGCTAACCGTAAACTAACAGTTGCAAACAAAAATACACGAAATTTATTTCCATAGCAACCTAAAAGGGTAAACTGCCAAATTTCAAAATAAAATTTAAAAAAAAAAAGAAAGAAAATATCTGAAAAGTTTCAGATTTTAAATTACGTTCAAAGGGCGTTTCTTTAACGTTTTGTGTGTTATCTTTATTTATTAAATATCATGTTCTTCGCACTTAAACCATAAAGTTCAGTTAAAGAACAAATATCACAAAACAATTTTAAAATGAGCATATCTTTAGAATTCCCGATACACAGTTGTGCGCGCTGAAGATAAAAAGGTTTTTTTTTTCCCCGTAGAGTGTTGCCATTGCTCGCTTTGAAATCGTTGAGTTTGTTCATCAAAAATTCATTAAAGTTTTACAAACTATGAAATCGGTAATAAAACAAATGTCAAATTCCAGATGCCCATATTCGGGAGAAAGCGTACCTTATTCAAAATTTAATAGCTCTAGGTACCGTTGTTTTATCACATTTGGAGAAATATACATACATTTATGCAGATCCTTCATTGTTTAATTTCTTTAAATATAATACAGAGCTGCAATATTTCGTGGCAACAGTTTGAAAAGTGATTCAGACTTTTAATTTTTCCAACGTAAAATCGTAAAACGAAAACAAAAGTCCTTCAGGGACAAAGCCCCTTTGGACTGAAAATGGAAAATTGACAGAAGAATAACAAAACGAACATCTATTTGTGAAAACCGAAGTTACATTCTCGGCAATTCAGTATTTTAAATATTTGTTGATGGAGCATTTAACCATTACTATGCAATAAGTACAGATACACACATCATACATTACCACATTATACAGATTAGTCATACACTCAGAGCTGTATTTGGGAGGTGGATAGAGACCGCATAATAAAGGCGCTCAAAACTTTACGAGTAGCTATAAAAATGAGTCGTTTAGAGTTGACTTTTTCTCAGTTACCACGTAATCGGTGATCAATTCTGGCTACGACTGTTGTTTCATTAGTTGCTTATATATGTCTCCGTATCCAGATATACAAATTGAAGCTCCTTTTTTTATGGATTATTAGTCCAAAGGGGCTTTGTCCCTGCAGGACTATTGTTTTCGTTTTGCGATTTTGCGTCGGAAATGTTAAATGTCGGTTCACTTTTCAAACTGTTGAAACCAAATATTGCAGCCCTGTATTATATTTAAAGAAATTAAATAATGAAGAATGTGCATAAACGTGTGTATGTTTCTCGCATTGTGATAAAACGACGGTACCTAGAGCCATCCAATTTCGAATGACGTAATTTTGCTGCGAATATGAGCATCTGGAAGCCCAAACTTGAAATTTGGAATTTGTTTTATTATCGATTCCATATTTTGTAAAACTTTAAAGAATTTTTGATTAACAAACTCAAGGATTTAAAAGCGAGCCATGGCAACGTTGCACAGAAAAAAACATTTTATCTCCAGCGCGTGAGACTGTGTATCGGAAATTCTAGAGATATGCTCAGTTTAAAATTATTTTGCGATATTGTTCTTTAACTGAATTTTCAGGGTTTAAGAGCGAAGAACATGATATTTAATAAATAAAGGTAACACACAAAATGTTTAAAAAAATAATAATAATAAATAAAAAAAATCTCAAAGTTTTCAGATTTTAAATTACGTCCAAAGGGGCGTTTTTAAACATTTTGTACGTTACTTTTGTTTATTTAATACCATGTTCTTCGCATTTAAACCATAAAATTCAGTTAAAGAATAATATCGCAAAATAATTTTAAACTGAGCATATCTTTAGAATTTCCTACACACAGTCTCACGCGCTGCAGATAAAAATGGTTTTTTTCTGTACAACGTTGCCATTGCCCGCTTTGAAATCCTTGAGTTTGTTAATCAAAAAGTCGTTAAAATTTTACAAAATAGGAAATCGTTAATAAAACAAATTCCAAATTTCAAATTTGGACTTCCAAATCCTATATTCGCAGCTGGATTACAGCATTCAAAATTCGATGGCTTTAGGTACTGTCGTTTTATCACAATGCGAGAAACATACATGCATTTGTGCACATTCTTCATTATTTAATTTCTTTAAATATAATACAGGGCTGCAATATTTGGTGGCAACAGTTTGAAAAGTGATACAGACTTTTAATATTTCCGACGCAAAATCGCAAAACGAAAACATTAGTTCTTGAGGGACAAAGCCCGTTTGGACTAAAAAAAAAAACGGCCCTTTGGACGTAATTTAAAATCTGAAACCTTTCAAATTTTCTTTATTATTTTTATTTATTTTTTTATAATAACTTCGTCAATTTGATA
>KK122423.1:514298-567676 GCA_000611955.2 Stegodyphus mimosarum
CAAAAAAAAGAAAGAAAAGAAAGAAAGAAAAAGCGCACGAAGACAGGCTTGAGTCTAATTTTATTTTCCCTTGCCATTTTCTACCATTCCTTGCGTCTGACCTATTGGCATTGTTGTCATCAACATTTTTCCAGATGAATTTTAATATTTCTGTGGCCTCTCTTGTATTGAGACAGTCCTATTACACATTCTATATATTAACAAGGAGCAATTTCGTCAAGTTCCGTATCCTATTAAATGACAACCGGAACCCTATTCGATTGTGCAAATATTAAAGTGCCCGTATAGGTGTATACTACCACTTAACGCAGCAGGGTGGAGAGGTGAAAAATTAACATTGCACACCATTTTGTAATCACTCTTCAAACACTGCGCTTTGTTAAACTCATAAAAATGTATACCAGGGATAACCTGTATGCGGAAGGAAAGAACACAGGTCATTCACATGTGTGGTAAGAAACCACAAATCCTGAAGAAGCTCTTCAGGTGTGCATATTCAAGGAATTCCTGAAGAGCTTTAGGATACCAAGCCTTGAACCCTGTGACTTTTAGGCTCCTGAGAGATGAGTATAAAAATATTTATTCTTTTGCAATGATTTAGACAATGAAATCTTTCATTTGCGCGCTGTCCTAGTGTTAAGAATAATTTAAATGCTGTATTTTTTTCAATAAAGCGTTTGTCCTGCGTACTCATTAAATCGGGTGACTGAGAATGTGCAGGTGAACAAATACAAGGTGCTCGTGAAGTGAGCGAATTCTTCTATGTTTCTACTAGGAAATACCGAGCTCAGTTGTATCTATTTTAGAAAATAATATTGCAGATGCTAGTTGTAAGTAAAAATTAGCCCAAAGGAGAGTTAGCTCAGAAGGGCTATTAGCCTCGAAACGTCATTTTGCGTTGGTTAACAATAAACGGCTGTATCACTTTTAACTTGTTGCCACCAAATATTATCGCCTTGTATATTATATTTAAAGAAATTAAATAATGAAGAATCTGCATTTTGGTATGCATGTTTCTCTCATTATGGAAAAACAGTAGCACCTAGAGCCATTAAATTTTGAATAACATAATCCTCCACCCGAACTCGGACACCTGGGAGCTCGAGTTTGGAATTTGTTTTTAATATCTATTTCATATTTTGTAAAGCTTTAACGATTTTCCATTAACAAACTCAAGGATTTCAAAACGATCAATGGCAACACTGTACGAGAAGGAAAAAAAAATCTCCAGAGCGTCTATCGGAAATTCTAGATATGCTGTTTTTAAATATTTTGTGATATTGCTGTTGAATTGCATTTTATGTGGTTTAAATGTAGAGAACATGATATTTGGTAAATAAAGTACACACAAAACGTTAAAAAAAGCTCCTTCTGTAAGCTTTCAGATTTTTTTATTTTATTTTTTATTTTATTAACCCGAAGGAGCGCTAGCTCAGAAGGGCTATTAATTTCGTTTCGGCATTTTCTGTTGGTTCACTATAAAAATCTGAATTGTTGCCACCAAATATTAGATAATGAAGAATCTGCATGAATGTGTGTATGTTTCTTGGATTGTGAAAAAACAACGGTATCTAAAGACATCAAATTTTAAATAACTTAATCCTCCTCCGAATCTGGGCATCTGGAAGCTCAAATTTGGAATTTGTTTTATTATTGATTTCATATTTTGTAAAACTTTATTTTTTATTAACAAACTCAACGAATCTTTATCTTAAAACTCAACGAATTCAACGCGTTCCATTGACATTAGCATCGCGTGCATCTTCAAGGACGGATATTTTATGCGCGATGTTCCTTTTTTTGTGTGTGTATGTGTGTGTGTGAGAGAGATATTGCTGTTGAGTTGAATTTTATGGTTTAACCGTGAAGAACATGATATTAAATAAATAAATGTAACACACAAAACGTTAAAAAAGCTCCTTTAGGCATAGTATAAAATCTGAAAGCTTTGAGACTCCCCCCCCTCCTACATATTATCATTTTATTTTTATTTTTTAATTTTTTTTACATGTCTAAACAAACATTTCTTTCAGATGGCTTGTATAGGCGCTTGGTGCGTTTGCTTAAATTATCTTTATGTGTTATTTGTTACATTATCTTTATAGGTTGTTTGCTGTATTATCTCTATTCAGGTTATAGACTCATTTCCAGACGATAAATGATTCCGCATGTGTATTTGCATACTTAATGATGCCATTAATATCTAACTAAAATTAGAAACATTATCCAACTAATAAAGCTTCATAATCCATTCCTGTGTATTGATGCGTAATCTTTCTTTCATTCCTTAAATATTGGTAACATTTAAGCAAACAAAAAGTAATTTAATTTCATAAAACAAAATTTCGAGTACTTAAAATTCATATTTCAAATGTTATTAAGAATTTTTTTGTGTAATTTAAGGTGCTTGCTTGAGATAAAATTATTTATGTATAATATTAAATTTATGACGGTGATTAAGATGATTTGAATTAGCCTAGACTAGTTTAAAATAGAAATAACTTTTGAACATCAAAATTTGGACGTTTAGAATCTGCACACAACTTCGAAGAGGTTGCTGTCAAACAGGTTCCTCATCTTGTAGTTATACGTCATTAGGTGATGATCCAAGTCTGACAATAAGAAAAGCCGTCTACTTTCGAGAATGATTTCAAAATAGATAAAGAAATGACTTGCAGCATTTTATTTCTCGTCTCCTAAAGCTGTATGCTATTTTGATAGACAACCTTTTTTTTTTTTTTTGATGCATCGAATTTTGCTTGTTGAAACTTGTTTACATACATATACTGTAGGATATCGACTGGGTAAATATTAGCCAGAAACATATTTTGAGACCAATGTATTTATATCTATATATATGCACGAAATAAAGTAAGATATTTAGAACCTAATTCACAAAGACATGAAAAATATAAAGTCGAAACCAGTAAGATCCAAAAATTTCCCAACAAAAAACAGCAACTAATTGTTTTCAAACCAGAAATATTCCCGAAAACATACAAAAATACAAAAATAGGAAGGGAAATTCAATAAAAATCTGATTTACATTATCAAGAGGAGATTCAGTTGATCAGATTCAGTTGAATCCTTCCTCCGAGGAAAACCATTGCTTTTCTTTTGATCCAAAATCAGCTGATGAACTATCTTAAATAATTAAATTACAGTAAGTCATAAGAAAATTCTCATATTTTAAATGGAATTGATTTTGTACATTTTTATTTCACATGAATGGAAATCTCTTGTGTCAGAGAGGCATTCAGAAATTAATTTTGATTTCGGCGTATTTTAAAATATATGATAACGTGTTTCTGCTATCTATTCAGTTCTGTATTTAGTTATATTTTCTATTCAGTAATAAAAGATCACTTGTGGAGGGTAACTGTTCTTGAAATATTAAAGGAATAGCCTATACATATATATAAAATCTAAAAGCATTCAGATTTTAATTAAGCCCAAATGGGCCTTTTTTTATCATTTTGTGTGTTACTTTTTTTTTTATCAAAAATCATGTTCCTCGCAGTTAAACCACATAAAATTGAATTCAAAAACAATATCACGAAATATTTCAAACCAGCATATCTTTAGAACTTCCGACAGCCAGTCTTGCGCGCTGGAGATAAAAATGTTTTTTCCGTATAGTATTGCCATTGCTGGCTCTGAAATCGTTGAGTTTGTTAATAAAAAATTTACAAGTTTCACAAAATGTGAAATAGGTAATAAAATAAGTTCGAAATTCAAAATTCGGGCTTCTAGGTGCTCATATACTGGTCGAGGATTACGTTATTCTAAATTGGATGGCTCTAGGTACCGTTGTTTTATCACAATGAGAGAAACATACATACATTTATGCAGATTCTTCGTTATTTAATTTCTTTAAATATAACACAGGACGATAATAATTGGTGGCAACTGTTTGAAAAATGATACGGACATTTACAATGAATCGACGCAAAATGCCAAAGCGAAATTAAAGCTCCTTTGGGCTAAAAAAAATTTATTTATGTACCGTTACTTGAGAAATTATATTCACTGGTCATTTTCTGGTAAAAAATATTCTTGCACATTGGGCTCTCGCAGACGGTAAGGAAAATTTCGGATGTTGTAGCAAAACATTGTAAAGTGTCCAGGGTGTTTAAAACTATTTAGCAAGTAAGCGAAATGATTTTGTCTTCCTCACTTCTTCTGGTGACATTTCTTGCATCTCAGACAAAATTAATTTCACTGGAGCAAACGCGTAACCTAAACTAACAATGTGTCCAGGGCTCGCACCATCTTAAGAAAGAACTATTCAAGATTTTATATTAGCCGTACAAGCTAAATTTTAAAGAATAAAAAATCACATTTGTACATTTGAACACAGAATTGCATTTATTGATTGAAGCTCACTGTTGAGGAGATGATCCCGATTGTCAAGCAATGCTACTCGTGCTAGATGGGTTTTAAAGGATACAGTGTATTCTATGAGGTTTTGAAATAAAAGTAACAGAACAGTTCGGAACCAACCTTAGCAGAGAAAGAACAGGGGGAAATGTATACAACTCTGAAAGTTCGCGTTAGATGAAAACAAAATCTATTGGTGCAACGAACTAAAAAATCTGATGTATATGTTACTGTGAAAGACCGAAATTGGAGAATGTCGACTTTCACCGAAGAATGTCAACATTCACCAAATACGTCGGTGAAAGATCGAATATAACATTGCATTCTTGTACATTAGGGCCGTCACCGGTGTATGTCGACAATCACAGATATGCTCTGGTGTAGGTCGAAAACTGAGGCGACTGGCTGTTTCCCATAAATGCAGTTGTAAAAGCAAGGGCCTCTTGTGCAATTCAAAGTCTCATAATAGTTTAAGTTGTTGCAATGAATCAGATTTGAATCACATAATTTAATAAGTTTTTTATTACTATTATTTTATTTTCTCATTTACTACGTACTGTATAATTAAGTAAGTTTTTTAACTTCTATTATTTTCCTTTCTCATTTTGAATGTATTGTGCGTTTTAAGTACTTGTGTGTTTTTTCGCGATTGAATTACGGAGAAGAAAATATGATATTCTCATATATTCAACATTCACCATTAGTACATGGTGAATGTCGACATTCACTGGTGTAAGTCAGAAATAAGAGTATTTGGAAAATATTTCGGACATGCACCAAGCGACTATGTGAATGTTGACATTCACTGGTGAAAGTCGACATTCTCCAGATTTCGGTGTTTCACCGTAACATATACACCACATGATTTCCTTGTACGGAATATTAAATTATTCGCAATTCTCCTGCATTTCATTTTAACATATTGAATAACAGTTAACGAATTTTGAATTAAATCTGCTTCGTCAATAGCGCATAAACCACAATAGAATAAATGCACTCTTTAAAGTTCACTATATTTATTTACCATAGCGACACTTCGGCGCGACCATAGCGACCACCATAGCGACACTTCGGCACTTAACAGCGTTACGTCTCATTCATTTTATAACTCAGAATGCTCAAAAAGTTATATCACCTGAAGAATTAACACAAGTTCTATTCAAATACTATAATAAATCTAAAACGCTGTATAAAAGAAATTAAACAAATAAAAAAGAAACAGTTCTTCCACAGACGATTCAATGCTGCTTACCTAATGCGCATGCGCTACTAATTAATTCAGTTCTCACTTAGCGGTAAGGCAAAAATACATAAAAATTCAAAATATTTTCATTAAAAATTGAAAAATATAGAAAAACATAAAACACCAAGTCCAGTTAGAACAATTAAAAAGGCAATTTTTACAGTTAAAATTACAGTTCGTAGGCAAAAACAAACTAATAACTTAAATGATAATTCCGGAATGAATTAAGCATAATTTATTTCGCGGTAATAAAAGAAGACGTTACTTGGTCGTTGCGAAGTTTAGTTTCTCTAGATTGGCAACAAATCCACTATTCTGCTAAGCTTCAAATGTAAACAAATATGGCCGCTATCATAACCAAAAATTAGACTTAACCGCACTTAAAAAAACTTTTAAATTGCTGATATTTCCAGAATTATTGCATGCAGATTAACAAAGAGCATAAAAATCTTAACCGAAAGATAAGAACAACATAATTCAATCATTTTTAAACCAAAAAATGAACAATTTACAAAGTTATAAGAATAAGTAAACTGAGCTCGCTGAGCCGAGTAATAGAGTGAAGATCTATATTTATATACTTTTATATAAATATAGATTTATACTATATTTATATACTTTTGGTGCATCGATTGCAACTAAAATGCGAGGTGCTACATCTACATGTTATAGCAGCCCTACGTACAAAATTTCCACCTTCTGAGGCTACTCGTTTTTGAGTTATGCGAAATACATACATACATACGTACGTACGCACAGATTTCTTCAGAATTCATTTTAAATCAGTTTTTTAATTATTTTGGGAAAAAAGAATCCTTTAATCTGTCCTTACGTACGGATGTCACTCAAAAACATCGTTAAATTGCATTCGATGGCGGTCAAAATAGATATTTTCGTTGAAATATGGTACTCGAAAGTTTTCGCGATTACAATACTTCCTTTTTACTTCGTACGAGGAAGTAAAAAAACAGTTCTCAATTTGGGATAACCGAAATACGTGTTAACCGATAAAACAAGATCGTGTACATCGCTATCGGGTCGGATGTTTTGTTCATGTTAACCGAACGTTCGCCTTCTGTTAAGCATACTAACGGTGTACATCTTTTTTTAAAGTTTGAAGAGCAATATTGGTAAATCTGTGTATACATCACTGTCAGCTGGAAGGATACCTTTGTAGGAATAACACCGAACGCTGTTTCACTTATACTATCAAGATGTTTCTGTTAGTAAACTGTCGTCGCAAATTACTACTAGTAATCCATTTCCGGGCAAATATGATGATAAGAAACTTTAACCTAGTTTACAATATCTTTATGTTTTCGTTGATGTCATAGAATATTTTTTATCTTTGCGCTCTGTGTTATCATTGCTATAAATGTTTGACTGAAAGGAAGGGGATTTCTGTCATTAAACACTTTTATGAGAAATACGTCAAATAAAGCTAATATAACTTGCTCAACGACTGATGCGAAATTAGAATTTAGGTTTACTTCCGTGTTATTCAAAGCTTATTTATATGCTTTCCAAGGAAAGAAAAATGGTATGTAGTAATATACATGTAAATCTTACGATACTATGTTTTTTTATCAGAAAATATGGAGATAAAGGTTGAGCAGCTTATTATGCGGCTTTGCTTACAAACGTTATGTGTTTGATTGCTCTTATTTTAGCCGGTATTTCGTTGCAAACAGTTCTTACTTTTAGATGATTTTTCCGTTACATTATTGTACAGTCATTAGGATTTTTTGATGCTGGAAACATGAAAAATCTGTATTGCTTTAGTCGGGATTCGAACTACAGATCTCTTGAATGCGCGTCGAGTATGCTTCCAACTACACCACGATGGCATGCAGAAAGGAGGGAGTAAGTACCTTATATACTCCCCCTTTTGAGCGGTGACTGGGAATTAGGGGACCCAATCGCTAAATCCTGCTGGTGAAGAATCATCTTCCACCGCCTTTTAGTTCGGGGGCCATTGTAGAGACATCAGGTGTTCTGATGCAGGAGACGTGAAAAATGAGCAATGTCCTCGCCGGGATTCTAACATGGACCTCGCGAATACGCGCCGAGTGTGCTACCATTACACCACGAAGGTATGCAGAAAGGAGGGAGAAAATACCGTATAGAAATTAAATAATGAAGAATATGCATGAATGTAATTATGTTTCTCGCATTGTGATAAAACAACTGTACCTAGAGCTATCAAAATTTGAATAACGTATTTATAATAATTCTAGGATTCTGTATCTTTGTCGGACAAAAAAGACCACATGTAATTCACATGTTTCTTGAGAAAAAATTGTTGAAGATATTGCTAGCCCAAACGAGCTTTAGTCCAGAAGGTCCATTAATCTCGAAACGGTACTTTGCGTTGAATCACTAATAGTCTGAATCACTTTTCAAAATGTTGCCACCAAATATTATCGTCCTGTATTATATTTAAAGAAATATAAAACAGGGCGAAGAATCTGCATGAATATATATATGTTTCTCACACGGTGAAAAAATCATGATACCTAAAGCCGTCAAATTTTGCATCACCTAATCCTCTGCCCAAACATGGTCACCTGGAAGCCCTAATTTTGAAATTTGAATTTGTTTTATTATCTATTTCATATTTTGTAAAACTTTAACGAATTTTTTATTAACAAACTGAAGGATTTCAAAGCGAGTAATGGCAACACTGTACGAAAAAAATGCATTTTTATCTCCAGCGCGCGAGACTGTCAATTGGAAGTTCTAAAGATATGCTGTTTTTAAATATTTTGTGATATTGCTGTTGAATTGAATCTTATGTAGTTTAAGTGCGAAGAACCTAATATTTAATAAATAAAGGTAACACACAAAACGTTAATAAAACGTCCATTTGGGCGTAATGTAAAATCTGAAAGCTTTAAAAATGTTTTTTAGGAATTTATTTAATTAGATGTTGTTCTTTCATATTATTTATCTTATCTTATTTATTTATTATATATATCGGGTTCGTTAATTAATTTATTTGCTTTCAAACAAAGTATTTGCTTATCTGTTTAAAAGGCAAAATCAAAGAATCTATATATATTAGGTGCCTATATTAAACAGATGGTTATGTCCTTTAGAGTGCTTAAATTCAATAAAGCAACTGTTATTGAAAATGTTGTTTAAAAGGATATATCATTAGTTAATCGAAACAGATGAATGTTTTATTTAAATATATTTACTTTTGTTCTGGAAACCATAATTTCATATATAAATAAAATATAATCAAATCAACTAATTTTTTTATGCCGTGATTGTTTTTGATTTCGATGAACTTTAACAAAGAAATTCTTTCAGTTTTTTTAATCTTCAGCATTTTTATTTATGTGCTGGTGAAGTTCAAACAAATTTAAAATAAGCTACTCTTTCGGTCCTAAATATTGTCTTTGAATTAACTTTCTTCTTGTGTTCATAAGCGGAGAAATAAAAGCAATGCAAATATGTATTATATTGTACTTTTGTTGGCTAAAAATAATACACTGCTGGCCACCCAAATTGCAACACCAAGAAAGACAAGAGATATCACAACAAAATTTATTTAGTAGATAACATGTTGACTAAGTATCAAATGATTAAATTTATAGACTTCTGTGCAGTGTGGTTCCTTCCAGAATCAGCAACCAGAGCAGCCGCCATTGTTGGAGGTCACCGCTGCCACACGCCTCAGCATTGATTCAAAGAGACTTTGGATGTGTTCTTGGGGTACAGCAGATCAAGCAGCTTCCACGCGTTGCCAAAGTTGATCTGTTGTGGCAGCTTGGGATGTACTGTGGGTCAATCGTTCAGCTACCATGGACCACATGTTTTCTATCGGCGAAAGATCCGGAGAGCGAGCCGGCCAGGGAAGCACTTCAATCTGGCGATTGACGAAGAACCCTTGGACAATGCGTGCCACGTGTGGTCGCGCATTATCCTGTTGAAATATGGCTGTGGGCAAGCGCTGAAGGTAAGGAAGGACAACTGGCTGCAACACCTCGGAGATATAGCGCTGGCTGTTTAAAGTACCGGCAATGCGTTCTAGAGGAGTGCGAGAGTGATATCCAATACCGCCCCATCCATAATAACTGGTTGAGGACCAGTGTGGCGGTGCATAATGCAGCTGTTCAGCATCCTCTCTTCACGGTGTCTCCAGACTCGAATCCGACCATCGTGGTGTTGCAGACAGAAGCGTGACTCGCCATGCGCACAATGTTCCTGTCATCATGTGAAGTGGTGCACTGAGGTGGATGCGATCGAACACGTCGGTCCCTCGTACCCTTCTGCATCCAACGGTCACATATCCGCATTACAGTTGTTTGGTTTCGTCCAATACGGCTACCGATTTCCCTGAAATATAATCCACACTCTATCTATCTATCTCCACTATCCTTCCTCTGTCGAACTTGGATACTTGATCAAACGATGATCGCTGTTTACTACGAGGAGTAATTGATCGTTTTTTTTTTTTTTTTAAATTACAAGAAAAACACAATTGCCGAACTTGAAATCGTCGAAAACTCCAAGCCTTAAATAGAGCTTTGAAGTGGCGTCACAGTCGCGCGTGATGTTCGTCTGCGCTGAAATTCTAATCATTTGCATATCTCACCTCCGCTAACGCATGTTGTAAATTTCATGTTATTTGCATGCTTCCTTCAGGGTGTTGCGTTTACGGTGGCCAGCAGAGTATTTTAATAATAAAAGTTATTAATAATTGATCGAGGACATGTAAAAGAAAAATTGAGACTATTTGTAATAGGCTGAAAGTTTTTGTTTTTTTTATGATATATTAATTGCAATCGTTTTAAAAAAATGCTAAGTTCAGGAGATAAACAAAACGATCCATCATTTTTATACCGGGCTGAAGTGGATATGAAGCAGATATACCGGTAGATAGGCGTTCTATTATAGTTTATTTTAAATCAGCTTCTTATGCCAGCATTGAGCTATGTGAAGAAATTTTCAGTTAAAACATCTGTAGCTACGGTTAAAAATGAAAGCTGAGAAAGCTTTACTTTCCCAGCTTTACTTGAACTGGACAGCTGGAACTGTTGTAAAAGCAGGGGGTAGGCGCGTGTATCAGATGTTCATATATCAACCAATATGTAGGTCTTCGCATAGAAAGGGCTGGTCATCGCGAAGCAGAGAATCCTTCCCTCTCCGGAAACAAGATGGATATGGGGGATGACCTTGCCAGTCTGAAGGTTAGATTCATTCAGACAGGGGCCTAGTGTTAGTGCAGATGACCAGCTGCATTTGTTATATTTAGCACCTGTGTGTGTTAGCTACATTATGTTTAAGCGTTAACATGTTAATTTAGTGAATTTTGCTATTCGCTTCATGTATATTTATGTTATGATCATGTTCAAAGTGGCTATACTTCCTAATTTATTACATCACATCTTCCTATTTTAATGTGCATTGCGGAAAATTCTATGCATAAAAGCACATCTGGAATTTCGTTGCCTGTTATCGAAGCGTATTTCTTGCCTGAATTCACAGGATCCGCAAGTACAAGGCTTTAACACGATAAAGGACTTAATCATGCATGGATGAAATAAAAATCTGCCAGAAGTAAGCATTACAAAAGAAATTTTCGAAACTTTCTTTTACTACAGGAAGATAAAATACGAGAATGGGAAAAAGTGCAGGACTGGGATTTTTAGCCCAAAAAGGCAATTTGCCCAGAAGGGCTATTAATTTTGTTTTGCCATTTTCCGTCGTTCAATATAAAACGGCGTTTCACTTTTCAGATTGTTGCCACCAAATATTACAGCTTTGCATTATATTTAAAGAAATTAAATAATGAAGAATCTGCATGAATGTATGAATGTTTCTCGCATTGTGAAAAAACAACGGTATCTAGAGACATAAAGTTTTGAATAACGTAGTCATCCACTCAAATATGAGCATCATCTGAAAACTCAAATTTGGAATATGGATTTTTTTATCTGTTTCATATTTCGTAAAACTTTAACGAAATTTTCATTAACAAACTCAACGATTTCAAAGCAAGCAATGGCAACACTGTATGGAGGGGAAAACACTGTTATCTCCAGCGCCTGAGACTGTGTATCGGAAATTGTAAAGATATGCTGTTTTTAAATATTTTGTGATATTGCTGTTGAATTGAATTTTACGTGGTTCAAGTGCGATGATCACGATATTTAATAAATAAAGGGTAACGCACAAAACATTAAAAAAAAGACCACTTTAAGCGTAATATAAAATCAGAAAACTTTCAGAAAAAATGTTTTGTTAATTTTTTTTTTTTTTTTTTTTTTTTTTTTTTTTTTTTACAAACAGAAAATTTAGATCTGCGAAAAGAATGGGCTACTTTTTAAAATATGAATGTACAAATAGGAGATTCAATTTTTGCACTAACAATATTTCAGATGTTTTCTTCAAGTTTGCAAAACTGTAACATTTGCTATGTCGTTATTTTATCTAAAAGTTAAAAACTATATTATTCTTTACAGAAATTTTGTATAAGACCTTTTGCAAAAAAGTGTGACTTACAAGTCCATTCTTACGTTATATACATTAGATCAGTGCTCCGCAACCGGTGTGCCGCGGCACACTGGTGTGCCATGAGTAGGATATAGGTGTGCCGCAATCAAATACATGTATTTGACATTTTGCAATTTTTTATCATGTATTTAGTACACAATGACAATTTTTTTCCTTAATAATGTCTATTTTAAATGTTTTTATATATTTCACTGTTGTGTGGTTGTGTGTGTGATTGTTAAGTGTGTCAGCATTTGAATTTTTTCGGCACTTCCTTGATAACTCAAAAATATATAACTTTTTTTTAAACATAAATTTAAACGAAATATATTGGTTTCAGACCATTTTAATTAAAAATAATAGCTCTAAAACTGTTTTTTTTTAATTTGAAATAAACCAATCAAATTGAAGAATTTTTGTTTTTTAATTTTTTTTAAAAAATTTCGATTATTATGATAATTATTATGATTGCATATAAATAAATATGTTATGGTTTTATAATTGTATATTTTTCAAATTAAAAACAAAAATTTATTGTAAATTTTGTGTATAAATCAATACATATATACATTAGCTTTTGGTGTGCCACGAAATTCCAGAAAGATTTTTTTGTGCGTCGCAGGTGAGAAAGGGTTGCGAAGCACTGCATTAGATAAAAAATTAGTAGATGAAATGAGGGATTATCGTGTGTTTACGACTGTTGAATAGTGGTAGTTCTTCCCGGGTTTAGTACGTCGGGCGGGCTGTCTACATGAGATTTTAATGTTCTAATTATGTACAACAAAAATACGATTCAGTTTCCTTTAGAAAATGCTTCGCGAAGGCATCCGTTGTAAGGCAGATATATGTTTTGTCAGTCAATCAATAGCTTGCTTGTTTAAGGGTTTTATAATTTGTCGAATAAAATATTTAAATGTAGAAAATAATGCATTTTGTCGTTACTGACTTGACTTAGTTAATTAATTACCCCTGTTAATTTTTGCAAGGGTTAAAAAAAAAGGGCAACCGTATGGCTGAAAGATAGATTTATAATTTTTCACCAGTGAAAGTTCCCTTTTTGAGCGTCTAACCGCTGGCTATTTCGAGATGCGATGAGTTTGGCGAAAACGGTTGGCGCGTTCGCAAACTGACAGCGATCGCCAATCGTCGACTTCGGTTTCGGTAACGCGCGAGGTTTCCCACTTCTCTTTACGGCCGTTGAGAGCCAGGAGTGAAGCTCTTTTGCGGGGCTGGTGATGGCATGTAACCACGCTAAATGATAGTAGTACTACGTGGAGTGAGTGATACGTAGTAAGTGTTGTAGAAAGTACAAGTTTTTGGGCGAAACAGGTTTGCTACCTAAGCGGATTTTAGTAGTCATTCAGGTTCAAGTCTTGGCGCAGGTCACTCACATACTTCCGGTTCGTAGATTTTCTTTTAATATTTATTTTTATATATATTTCTTTCAGGAGTTACTGTTTTATTTGGCGTTTGTATTCGAACAAATACCGAAAGAGTTTCAAGTCTTCCTCGTTGCATTTGATTTTCAGCTCGCCGATGGCAACGTTCTTCCATGAATAGATATCTATAATTTGCTGTTTGCTATAATTTGCTATGTGTAACAAACTCCGCTAATATTGTGTTAGAATGGGAAATATTACCCTACATGACATTGAATGATCTGATGCCAGTTTTGTGTTACATTTCTCCTTATATTTTTCCCTTGCCTGTAATGATTTATTAGAAAGCTGATTCTTAAATTGTGAGATGTCACTATTTTCATCACTTAAATTGTTGTGTTCCTTCCGCAATGCGTGTGATGAGTGAAGTAATCGTGCTTGGTAATTGTTACATTCTTTCGCTCGCTTTACTTACGAACATACATTTCCAGATACAAGAAATCAATTTATTTTTAAGTAGCATATTTACAGGCTGTTTAAGCATTTCTTTTGTAGGTGTAATATTATATTAAATGGAGAATAATTATGAACAGAATAACTGAAAAATTGTATTGTGGTTAGTACATGGCTTGCAAGACCTAAATTTTTCGTGAAGAATTTCTTCCGAGTTAATAATGACTTAATTTCCATCTCTGGTCCGTCTTCTCTTTGCTATATTTTGTAACTTTTACTCCGCGACGCTTTGTTTATTTTAGGCTTAAAAAATCGCTGATTATGTGAATCTAGGTGGTTAGAAATCTAATATTTCGATGCAGACTTAACGTCAGCGTCTCTGTTTTTCTCAAGTTAATATTTTTCGATGTTGTCGTAATTTCAGATTTTTGATATTAGAAAAACTTCATTTTAGGCTAAAAAAAATCGCTGATTACCTAAATTTAGGTGGTTAGAAATTTAATCTAATATTTCGATGCAGACTTAGCGTCAGCGTCTCTGTTTTTCTCGAGTAAATATTTTTTGATGCTGTCTAAATTTTAGATTTTTGATATTATTATTATTATTTAGATTATATGTATTTCTTTCATGTTTCAAATCCAAAGCCTTTTTTTAATACTTGCTCAAAAATTTAATAAATTTATACGCTTCTGGATTTTAACATAATTGAAAAAATTACATTAAAACAATGATGACCTAGTGAACGTTGAACGTTTCATTAATTAAGTAATTAATTAACTAATTAACGAAGAAGTGATAAATTAAGTGATTTGTTTTCCTGTAATTTTATATTGATAGTACATCTCAGAAACATGAGATCTTGAATGGTAGCGATAAATTTGTTTCACATTAGTGAAATGATTTTGTATTTCTGCTTGCTACTCAATTTACTTGACTGTAGTTTATAAATGAAGGTTTAAAAATCATCTGATCTTTATGTATACATAGCGTCCCTAACTACAAAATTATCTATCGACATCTTAAAAGAAAATCATGGCAATCGATGGGAATTTTTCAATACTTTTGCATTTTATAATGATTTTTGTACAATGATCTTATATTTCGACAATAATTTACAAAGTAGTTTTGTAATCGATAATATTTGAAGTAGTTTTTAAGGTAATAAATTATAATTGGTAATATTTTTAACCAATATGTTGTTCGAATTATTGTTTATTAAATCATCAGTCATCGAGAAATCGATGATGAAATTTCGGTGGTTGAAAATCACTCAAAGACGCAATGGAATTTGGGTAAAAATTCCTAATCCTGATGCAAAGCTTTGCCATTGAGAAAATCCATGAAAAAACGTCTTCCAACTCGGAGTAATGTTTTTTGCCTATGGGCTAATTTACATGTCTTAGGAGATAATAATAATGATAAATTGTTACAAATTAATTTTTGAAAAATGTGGGAATAATTTCTATGTCATGCGAAAATCTGCTTATAAGACTGTTGAAATGACAACTCTCCATCCACGTAAATTTATTTTGGTCGCATTTCATTTATGTCATTTCATTTGTTTTCATTTATTAAATCGAATATGAACAGGTTTATTTAATTTATCGTATTGTATTATTATTTATAAATGAAGTTAAAAATTCTTTATTAACGATTTTAACAGAATTTTATTATTTAATAATGGAATGGTCTGTAATTTATCAAAGAACTTAAAATAACAATAAATTTTTATTTGGATAGAGGATGGTAAGAAAACAAAAATTGATAAAGGATAAGTATATATTAAACACATTTGGCAATTTGGTTTATTTTTATATGTACGAGTAAATCTTAGGCATAATGCAGTATGTTCTAAATTTATCAGAAAGTTAAAAACTATTTTAAAAAACTATCCGCGCATTCAAATTACCTGAGTGAAAAAAGAAAGAAGAAATATTCGTTTCTTCTTTCTTTTACCATTCAGGTAATTTTTCATTTCAATTTTTAACTTTAATTAAAGTAGTTTTGAACTATATACTTCAGTAAAAGCAATCTTGCGAATCGACGGCATAAGATTTATAATGTAATATAATGTAAAATACGAATGTGCTGCAACCTGATGGTTAACGCAGCACACCCAACACAGACAAACAGAAATACAGTTAAAAGATTAAAACACAGATTAAAACAGAAATACAGTTAAAAACATCAAAATAAAATTCCCAGTATTGTTGTTCTGTTGCCATTTATAAAGTTCATCAAATCGTTTGCAAATCTAAACTCTTTATTGCGGCAGTAGAATTCCTTTATGTTTACCATGTTTTTTCCTAACAAGATTTATAATATATCTAATACCAGTGATTCATTTTACATTTTCTAGTTTTTGTTTATAAAAAACTGCTCGAAATATCCCTAAAATCATAGTGTTTCTTTCGATATAGCGTAATAACTACTTTTCAACAAATGTTTTTAAAAGAATACAGCGAGATTCAAGTCAGTCCGCGTTCTTTCTTCAGATCGATTCTGTACTAATTTAATATAAGTTTTCCAACAGCCATTTTTGTTGTTATCTTTCCGAGCTCATGTATTCCCTTTGATATTTGATACTTATTTATATTATCGTGTAATCTTGCTACGAAAGTTATTTTTAACCTTGGTGACTGTGTTGTGATACAGATAGGCAATTTATTGCTGGAATTGTCACTTTTGTATTCAGCGGAAGGAAACAACTTTCTTTTTTGGGGATCGGTTTTTAATTACTATCATCAAGACTTGTCGCCGACGAATGCCAAATGTTTGTTTGGGGTTGTTTTCCTTTATATTTCGGTAATGTTAATTCTTCCTTGTTTAGCAGACCTTGGCGATGCGGAAATTGCCTTTGGAAGAGTGTCGGAAGAATTGTCCTCCCATTTCTCCTTTTGTAGCTGTCTAGCCTTCATTTGTTGCGTCATTCTTGCACTAGAGAATGGGATGCAAAATCATCTGTATATGATATGGCTTACCATTATTTTATTTCTCTTTGATTCTTTAGTTTAACAAATTGCGATTTCCTGCATGTATTTTAAATAATCTAAATTTTTGAACTGATGTTGGTTTAGACAAAGCTTCTATCAGTATAAATAAAAGTATGCGGAAGGTATTTTTCGTCAAATCAGAGCTTTATCTGTACGCAAATGCGTTTAATCTAGAGGTTAAGTGAATAGATAATTATGTGTTAAATTACTACCTGTGATAAAACAAAATTCTTGTGATTTATTTAGACAAGATAATACTTTTGGTAATTTTTTAAGGCCAGTTTCACAATTATTTTTGATAATTAGCCCAAAGAACGTTAGCCCAGAAGGGCTATTAATTTCGTTCTGGCATTTTGCGTCGATTCACTTTCTGCGTTGATTCACTTTTCAAATTTTTGCCACCAAATATTACAGCCCTGTATTATATTTAAAGAAATTAAATAATGAAGAATCTGCATAAATATATGTATCTTTCCTGCGTTGGGATAAAACAAGGGTACCTAGAGCCATCAAATTTTGAATAACGCAATCCTCCACCGAATATGGGCATGTGGAAGCCCTAATTTAGAACCTGGAACTTCTTTTATTATCTGTCTCATATTTTGTCAGACATTAAAGAATTTTTGATTAACAAACTCAACGATTTCAAAGCGAGGAATGGCAATACTGTACGAAATTTTTTTTTCCTCCAGACTGTGTATCGGAAATTCTAAAGATATACTCATTTTAAAATTTAATTTGTGATAGTGCTGTTGAATTGAATTTTATGGTTTAAGTGCGAAGAACATGATATTTAATAAATAAAGGTAACACAGAAAACGTTAAAAAAAACCTTTGAGTGTAATGTAAAATAATGAAAGCTTTCAGATTTTTCTTAACAAAATTCTTTTAAAAATCATCTATTTTTTTTAATTAATTCGCTAGAAGAGCTCTGCTCGTTTTTCGCAAATCAGACTTTCGATTACTCAGTAAACGTGCATCAGTTCATGTACAAATAGCACATCTGTACGCCTGGTATGCTTTTAACAAGAGTTGTCTGTGAACTGTAAAAGAGCTGCCACTCCGTTTTTTGAAATCACTGTTCATTCGCTCAGAAAAGTTAATCATTTCTTGCAATGAGTTACGGAGCGAATCATCCAACTCTGCTGCGGGCTTGCGTATTTAATATCATCGACATCCGTTGTTAATATATAATCAAAAATTCATAATAAAAGTTTCGATAAACATTACTGGCCGGCGATATTGAGTAGCTGATATGGCAATAAAAATTTAACATACCTACATCATTCATTTAATTTTTTTGAATTTTATGGAATGTGATCTCCTTTATAGGTACTATGTGTAGAGTTTCGTCGTTTCTGCGTTAAAAAGCAGTTGCAATTAATTCATCAGATAAGACAAGAGAAATTTTTGCGCAGTAAACACACCACACACCAAAATATCTTCCCTTATTATGGACACTACTTGCTGCACTTTTTTTTCATTTGCTTATATTTCATTGCCTTTCATTAGCAGTTATGTGTATATCAAAGCTTCTATGTAAGAAAATTAAATTCTGCCCCTCCCTTTTTTTTTCAAATAAAATAACGCTCACAATTTTCATCTCTTTTTAAAGCAGTTTCATATAGTCCTTTGTCAGAGAATTTTTAGCGGCAGTATTCTCAGCAATAATTTTTCAAAGTTATATTGCTTCTGAAGTAAAATCGGGAGAAAATTGTAGGATATAACAGCGGTAGTTCAGTGAAATGCAACAGCTAACAGCACTCAAAAAGGCCGTTGTGCCGTTTTGTGAGAAATGCAACTGGTACCTGGTGTAGTGTGAATACCGTTTAATGCATATTATTTTTTCTTAATTCTGCTAAAATTTCCCACTTTTATGGACATGAGAAAAGTTGGCCAAAATCGTTCGTTATTTCTCTTACTGCATCTTCAATGGTGCTGGAAAACAGTATCTGCTAGGAAAAATTTTCTCCCGAACTATTTTCCTGTAGGATACGCGATTAAAACTGCACAACCTAGGCCAGTTAAAAAAGATAAAAATGTAAAACAATTTTCTTCAATGTTAACTGGTGCAAGAAAATTTACAAAATAAGCGTTAAAAAATATTTATTGTTTACTTTTAGGTCTTATGGATCTGAAATTGCGTGGGTAGTATATTTCTGTTGCTAATAATAAATCGCTTTTCATTTTTTAATATATTCTTAGATTCAAAGATTGATTGCTTGCTGAAACAATATACAATTTTACGTTTCAGTTAAAAAAATTTCGTATTTCATTACCTTCATTTATTATTAATTTCATGCTGTTTGTGTGATGAGTGTATTCTTTATAAATGTGAATAGCAATATGAAATATAAAAATGGCGAAATCATCTGCCCTTGAAATTGCTCCACAAAATGCAAATGAACTTATACTTATTGTTTTGAATACACGATTTTGGAAATTATTTTGCCTTTAATAATAATAAAAATCATTTTTAAGGCGTAATTATTGCTGTTCAATATTTTGCTGTAATTTTAGCTGCATCAAAGTAAAACGTAACATTTATGAATTCTAAATTTACCATTTTTTTTTTGGTTAAATTGTTAAAGTTCGTTATTTTGTTAAATTTTTATTCGGTTAACCAACGACAAATATTTTTGGATTTTTAATCCTGAAATAAAAATTTCCATTGATATTTTCATTAATTCAGAAGTAAAAGTTTTCGAATGTAAAAGAAAATTTTCATTGTATATCAGATATAGACCCCACTTCATTAAGACGGTTTACGCTCTGTTAAAATAAATATTTTAATGAGGGGAAAGTTATGCTAATTAAAAATTTAAAGTCAGTTTGTTCGTAATATATCTTGTTTATAAACTAATGATATTTAATATTATTTACATTAGCAAAAATATTTTTATGTTTCATTCGAATTAACAGTCTCTTTAATTGAAACGAAAATGATCTAATTTTTTTTTTTAAATTGTCGAATTAGCTTCTTTTAATACATTTATACTTCCTTAACAATAACATATTCACTTAAATTAAATATATTTAAAATCATCGTCGAGTTATATGTAGATGTTAGATTTTTTTGCAGGAGAAATATTTGCGCATATAAATCAAACTAAGTTTTTTGTCAACGAAAATTATAAAAGATGATATAAAATTATGCGTTGAGTTCAGAATTTTATTTGTCTCAGTGAAAAAAGAAATTTTGTACATAAATTGAAATTAATTCATAAATAACATTAAAATTATAGAAGGACAGTAATATTTATATATATATATATATAAACCAATAATTCATGATTATAATAAGAAAACATTCCATATACATGGGCTTTTTAATTACTTTTATTTAGAATATATATGTGTGTCTGTGTGCGTGTGTGTGTAAGTAAAAAAAAAAGTGTAAATCAAAATCATAATTTAAACTAGCAATAGCCCCTTAATTACTACCTCTCTATTCTAAATATTGTAATAACTGTTTCTGGACTGAGTCATTTTCAGACTAGTCTCTTTCATATGACTTGCATAACGCTCAGGAACTTGAATCGAAACATTTCTCTTGGCGAGCGTTCATTTTGGATAACTGCACACTTTTACTTCTACCTCTGTTCTTGTTAAGACGCTACCTCACTGCTGTCTTCCTATCGCATTGCGTATTAAAAACGCAAATGCTCTTCAATAGGCACGATTGGAGTGCCAAGACATTTGTGGCCGTAAATGTCACTTGAAATAAAGATGAATATTTAATTTGCGCCGGCTGCCAAGTATGCATGAGCCATTTGCCAAGTCTGCAACATCGATCAACATTCTGTGCAATCAATATTTCTACAACTAACTTTGTTGTTCATTACGGCTACGTTCTACGCCATTAATATTGCTAAGCATTTTTATTACACACATATATATATATATATCTTGTTGCCGACGATTTAAGCTCAGCTTCAAGATATATGAGTCCGAAAAAAAAATTGACGGGAAGCTGTCTGCTATATTTGTTCAAACGGCCGCTGGGTTTAAATGCTTAGGATTAGTTCCTAATATTTTTTATGTTATTTTGATTTTATTGACTAAGCGTTCTTTTTGTTTATTAGTCCAAAGGAGCGTTAGCTGAGAACGGCTATTAATTTCGTTTTGGAATTATGCGTCGATTCACTGTAAATGTCCGCATCACTTTCCAAACCGTTTGCCACCAAATATTATCGCCCTGTGTTATATTAAACAAATTAAATAATGAAGAATCTGCATAAATGTATGTATGTTTCTCGCATTGTGATAAAACAACGGTACCTAAAGCCATCCAATTTTGAATAACTTAATCTTTCACCTCATATGGGCATCTGGAAGCCCAAATTTGGACTTTGTTTTATTATCTATTTCACATTTTGTAAAACTTTGTAGAGACATTAGGATTTTTTGGAAGCAGGAGACATGAAATATGAGCAACGCCTTCGCCGGGAATCGATCCACGGACCTCTCGGTTACGCGTCGAGCATGCAGACCACTACACCACGAAGGCATGCGAAGAAGGCGGGAGAAATACCTTACAACTTTAACGAATTTTTATTAAGAAACTCAACGATTTCAAAGCGAGCAATTAAAAAAAAAAATCTCTAGCGCGCGAGACTGTGTATTGAAAATTGTAAAGATATGTTCATTTTAAAATTATTTTGCGATATTGCTGTTGAACTGAATTTTATGGTTTAAATGTGAAGAACATGATATTTAATAAATAAAGGTAACCCATAAAACGTTAAAAAAACGCCCCTTTGGGTCTAATGTAAAATTTGAAAGCTTTCAGATATTATTATTGTTATTATTATTATTTACTAATCTTTTTTTAAAAATTTTTTTACATGTTACTTTGTTTTTTAAAAATGAATGTTTAGAGAAATGTGGACAAAAATAAAATGAAACTAGTAGTAATGTTTTAATTATTTATTTCTTAGCATTATTCCTGAGTGCAACGTGTAGTAGTTAAAACTTTATGTAAACTGGCGAATGATACAAAAAAATAATAAGCATAATTCAGCGCTGATGTTTCTTGTAAGAGTAAGATTTATATATGAATTACCTAAAGTACTTGGATAATTGATTGGTACCATTCTAAGATTGAAGTGCTGTTTCAATAAGCTGAGTTTTTTCTCATTTCTTGTTAAATCGATATTAAAATCTCGCATAATAATCATTGGTATATTCTTATCGACCCCCCCAACACATAAAAACCTTTCATTTTCAGTGGTTGGTGCTACGCCTTTTATAAATCACGGCGTGTCACAAATATTGCAACATGTCCAAATTCATTATCTTTGGAAATTTTTGACAAAATAGTGTATACACAGCTGATCAAGTTTTTTTATTTGCCAGACACCGTTAAAGAATCTCTCCACTATAATCTGGTAAAGGTACATCTAAATTTAACAATTTATTATTGGCAACAGTAGAAGAAGATGAAGCATCTTGATTTATTTGAAAACTAGCAAATTCAGTCGATTTTATTTTCTTCTTATTATTTGCATAATATCGCTTGTTGCTTTGTTCCCGTTTTTACAGGCTAAACGTTCTTTATTATCTTATTTCAATAAATCTTTCTTTAATTTTTTTTCTGCTTGTTTCTTGTGCTGTATTCTTAAGTCTGTCTGTATTTTTCGCTATTTTATATTTATTTTTGTTACAAACAGAATCAGTACGTCGCTCCCATTACCGCTCGTCGTCGACCTCCAACATAGAAATGAGCAATGTTATAACCGAACTCTCCCAACAGTGTTATCATGCGCACGCACTTGTAATGTCATCAAAATATTGTGTATTTTTGCCTAACTTTAAGACTCTACTATGGCTGAACCACAATTCCAATTTTCAAAAGAAAAAAAAAATTCTGTGTGTGTTTCGTATTGTTTTGCTTAAACTACACAAAACACACACACATACCAAAAAAAAAAAAAAGGTTGAAAGGTTTCAGATTTTAAATTACGTCAAAAGGAACGTTTTTTAACGTTTTGTGTGTTACCTTTATTTATCAAATATCGTGTTCTTCGCACTTAAACCATAAAAATTCAGTTCAACAGCAATATCGCAAAATAGAATTTCCGATGCACAATTCCGCGGGCTGAAGATAAAAAGGTTTCCCTCCCCCCCGTAGAGTGCTACTATTGCTCTCTTTTAAATCGTTTGAATTTGTTCATCAAAAATTCGTTAAAGTTTTACAAAATATGAAATAGATAAATTCCAAATTCGGTCTTCCAGATGCGTATATTAGGGTGGAAACGTACGTTATTCAAAATTGGATGGTTCTAAGTACCGTTGTTTTATCCGGTTTGGAGAAATATGTATACATTTATGCAGATTCTTCATTATTTAATTTCTTTAAATATAATACAGATCTTCCAGATGCGTATATTCGGGTGGAAACGTACGTTATTCAAAATTGGATGGCTCTAGATACCCTTGTTTTATCACATTTGGAGTCTAAATATACCGTTACGGATTTCGTATTTATTTGGCTATTTATTTAGAATTGTAATTAAAATTATTTTATTTTCCCGTGCAACGCAGATGATTTTTGAACAGAAAGCTACGTCGGAAAAATAAAAATAAAAGAACGCGTGCATTTAATATTTAATAAATAAATATCTCGTAATTACTGTTGCCATCCAGAAAAATCGAGATTGTTCTAGTGATAATTAAAAAGCTTATAAAAGCCGAATTAAAACACCTCATCTCAGTTCATACTTAGGAGTGACACTCAATAATAAGCTAACTTGGAAAGACCATATTAACCGTGTCAGAAGCAAAGCATTAAGTGTAATTACTTGCCTACTCCCACTTATTGGAAGAAATTCAAGCTTAAGCTTAGTAAAGAAAAGGCATTTATATATTGCTGTCATAAGGCCCATTTTCTCTTATGCTTCGCCGGCCTGGGCGGCTTACTCTAAAAAAGATGTTGAAAAACTTCAGATTACGCAAAACAAAGTCTTAAGACTTATCACAAATGCCCATTTCTACGTATCTAATGAGACCTTACACAGAGACCTGAGGATTGAATATGTAAATCATTATTTACATAGAATGAATGCCAACTTCTTTAAATCTGCCTTATTATGTAAACATCTTCAACATTTCCATGTTCTAGACTACATAGCCTTAGATGAGGATTACAACATCAGGCCATATGCGGCTCACTTACTAAGGGATCTGAATTTCCCAACTTAGTAGTTGTTAGAGCATTGCTTCAACTTCTACATATGTAAATAGGCTTTCGTTATTTATCCTAGTTATCATATTTAATCAAGAATTTCAATGTTTATTATCATTTTTTATGTTATATTTCATGTATTAATTCAGTATTTGTATTGTATTGTATTGTATTGTATTGTATAACTAAAGTTTAATAAATTGTGTTACTTTCATGTGCACTGGTTAGGACGCAGACATGTACTAACGCGGCTCAGCCGCAGTCAGGATTCTAGTTAGGACTTCTCTCTACATTGCAGGACTTTGGTTTATTGCAACCTTGCGATGCAAACGGCATCTCTTTCATACCGCATATTTGGTTTTATTTTATTTAAGGAAATTGCACGTCAGGGGCTCTATGCAATTCCTCAGTGAGCTGGATAAGTTGCTCATAATTGGCAATATCCCAGCAATAGTTGTCCAGACTAGACTAGACTCATCTCATTTGTAGTTGTAGCTGTTTAAAGCGAACTGCTGTTTGTTTACCTAATGCTGTAGCGATTTCGCTGTGAGATAGAATTAGTTTATCTGTTTTGAATTGAGGTTTGCTAAACGTTTGAGATATTGTGCGAATATCTCTAAAGAAATATTTCAGCAGACGATTTTTGAAGAGAAAGCTACGTCAGAAAAATAAAGCAATTTTAATTACAGTTCTAAATAAATAGCCAAATAAATATGAAATCCGTAACAATACATACATTTATGCAGATTCTTAATTACATAATTTCTTTAAATAAAATACAGAGCTGCAATATTTGGTGGCAACAGTTTGAAAAGTGATTCAGACTTTTAATGTTTCCAACGCAAAATCGCAAAACGAAAACAATAGTCCTTCAAGGACAAAGCCCCATTGGACCTGGGAAAAAAGCATTTATAAGCAATAAATGAAAGTTGATTGAGATATAAGCGTTCTTCTAAGACATGTTTTGCATTTTTTTATCCGTGAAACCATCTTTGAGGAGGATAGTCCTGCGTTAGGAGAGCTTCGCCGGTTAAATCGGAAAAAAAAAAAAAGCCAAAGAAAGACCTTCTCTGCGTCACGTTAATATGAAACTTCGATACAAGCTGTAACAACATTTGCAGCTGAGTAGCCGAGCTCTCAAAGAATCTTGGTCGTCTGGTTTGTTAACTGCATAAAGAAGTGCCCGTATTTCCGTGGCACTTTTTTTATTTAAATAATTTTTTCTAGGGCATTAAAGAGAGACTGTGCTTTCGTCACGTGACCCATTTCGTAGGCTAGTTACAAAATTATTACCTCGTTTTAATGTCAAACGCCTCCGGGTGTTTTCGTTTCACTTTTTAGCCTTGAGCATCATAACCACATCTCTCTATCTGGGTAACAAATATAGCTTTCTCGTTGAATAGTTTTAATCCTGCATTAATAAGAAAAAAGAAACATTTTTTTTTTTTTAACTATTTTCAGCTGTAGATGAGTGACTCGAAATTAACTTCTCTGCATTTCCTTTCCTGTGACACGAGGCAAAATGAATTATTTGCAAATAAATGTAAAAGAAATGTAGTTTGAATATATTATAGGTTAATAAAAAAATGTGCTGTTTCTAATTATGCATATGGTATATTTTTATATCTGCACTTCCTTTTTGCGATTCAAATTTTAAAATATTCCAGTTACTTACTTTGTCACGTTACGCATATTAATGGAGTAGACTGGCTTCAAAAATTTAAAAAGGCGGTAATGTTAAAAAAAAACGCATAGGCCTATGTTTTTTAAATGTGATGTGTACACCACATGACTTCCTTGTACGGAATATTAAATTATACGCATTCTGCATTTCATTTAAACTTATTAGACTGAATTAAATCTACTTCGGCATAAACCACAAAAGAATAAATGCACTTTTCAAAATTCACTATATTTGTTTACCATAGCGACACTCTGACGTTAGGCTCACTTAACAGCGTTTCATCTCATTCATTTTATAACTCAGAATGCACAAAAATTATGTATATCATCTGAAGAATTACCTAATCGTTGCCGCATTTTCTATTCTAATACTATAATAAATCTAAAACTATGTGTAAGAGAAATTAAACAAACAAAACAAGAAAAAGTTTTTCAAAGACGATTCAGTATTTCTCATTCAATTAATTCGGTTTTTACTTCGCAATAAGGAAAAAATACATAAAAACTCAAAATATCTATATTACAAATTACGAAGTAAATCTTAAATACTTATTTCCTCGAATAAATTCCAGAATTATTTGAGCGTGATTCAATTCGCAATAATAAAAAAAGGCGTTATCTTTTTTGTTGCGAAGCTTAGTTTCTGTAGATTGGCAACAAATATAGTATTCTGCTAAGTTTCAAATGTAAACAAATATGGCCGCTATGGCCAAAAAAATTAGGCTTAGCCGCACTTAAACAACTTTTAAATTGTTGATAATTCTACAACTATAAGATGCAGGTTAACTAAAGGCATAAAAACCTTAAAAATAAGATAAGAACGACATAATTAAGTCACTTTTAAAGCAAAAAATGCACTATTTACCAACATATAAGAATACAAAAAAACTGAGATCACTGAGACGAGTACAGAGGGGATATATATATATTTATATACTTTTGGTGCGGCCGATTGCAAACCAAAATAGGAAGTGCTCTTCTACATATTATAGCAGTCCTATATACAAAAATTCAAAGTTCTGAGGCTACTCTTTTTTTGAGTTATGCGAGATACATACATACATACATGCGTACGTACGCACAGACGCCACGAAAAAATCTCTTCAGAATCCATTTTAAATCAGTTTAATATTTCATTTGGAAAAAAAAAGAGTCCTTTATTCTGTCCTTACATACAGATGTCACGCAAAAACATCGTTAAATTGCATTCGATAACCGTCAAAGTGGATATTTTCGTTTAAATATGATACCGGAATTTTTTGCGATTGCAATACTTCCTTGTTACTTCGTACAAGGAAATAAAAATGAAGTAATAAAGGAACCCATATAGCTGCACCGAATGCAAATTTCTGTCTCTTAATTTGTTCTACTTACATAACTAAAGTTTGCGATTGATACTAGATGTTTGGCCTTGAAATTTGATTCGATGTACAAGTAAAGAACTTACGAAATACGATTATACTGAAAAGTAGTTGTATCAGAGAAAACATTTCACCTCACTAATATAAGAAAGAATGAATGGTTTAATTTCGTGTATAGTTCATACAGTTTTACACAGCAAATTACACAACATTTCCTTCGTGAATTAAAATTTTTCCTTACGTTTTGTGGGTACATCTGCGGTCACCAACTAATGATGGCACAGAAAAAAATAAAACAATACTGATACTAACAATATAATTACTAATACTAATATTCACAATATACTAATATTATTGTACTAATATATTAGTATACCAATATACTAATATTCACAATTATTTACTTTTTCGGAGGACTTGACCTTATTTTAAATCCATCCATGAACTTACATTCTTATAAACAGTGTTGTTCTTTTTTAAATGTTTTCTTCTTTTTTTTTAATGTTTGAAATTAAAGTTACGATAATGATAGATTATTATTAGTTAAATTTTAAAAACGATTTTCTTAAATAAGAAAAATTAGAATAATAAAATAGGAAATAAGCGTAAATTTTAATTTCTTGTTTTTAATGTTACTGTTAAGGCCCACCAGCAGCCGAGCGGTAAAGTCCCTGAAGACGGGTAGTTAAGTCGCAGGTTCGAATCCCGCGAACGGGCTGGCTACATGGGCGCTTTCGTGGTCCTCCCCATATGTAACGAGGCCCACCAGCGGCCGAGCGGTAAAGACGTTGAACACTGGTAGTTCGGTCTGAGGTTCGAATCCCGCGAACGGGCTGGCTGCATGGGCGTTTTCGTTGTTTTCCCCATGTGTAACGTGTATACGAGCCAGTTTCCCTTAGAAAGTCCTCCACGAAGGCATCCCTCCCTTTAGGCAGATAGCCCTCGTGTGCTTTGCCATAACTGAATAACCTAACCTAACCCCATATGTAACGCTTTAATATGAGCCAGTTTTCCTTAGAAAATCCTGCACGAAAGCATCCCTCCCTTTCCATGTAGTGTGTTTTTAAATAGTTTTTAGAATTCTTAATACTTTTGTTCCCCTACACATCTTGTCTTTTGAAATGAAAACTGTATTTTGAGCCTGATCAATTTGTCAATCGTTATGTGCTTTTGGGCTCATCGCAGAGTCATCCATCAATTAAATTAATAAATTGTTATACACACTTTTCTCGTGGTGTGCTAAATCATGACGTCGCCTGTAAAAGAAAAAAAATCAAGTTCACGGAGAAATTTAAATAATGCTTATGTATGTAATAGAGAGAAGTAAATAAATTTAGGTTAAGTAGTCCGGAAGTATCAGTGAATTATATAATATATTGAATCCACAAAAATGTGATAATCAAATATGAGATTGAAATAAAATATTGCCAGAAAATTCTCATGTTCTTGTGTTTGTTTATAAAACATCCAGATAGTAACGAAAATATCAGCGGTTTGAAATATCGGTGAGGGCGCAATCGATTAATCACATTTGTTTTTAGAAAACCCAAAATATCTTTAGAATGGCGCTGAAAACTAAACACGTGCGCCTGCGACAATTCGTTAGCGTTTGGATTTCGTCGTACGAGTTTTGTGCATGTCTTCAGTGTAGAAAGGGAAAGACTGTAAGGAGTTATTACATTTCCCCGTGCGTTCGCCCGTCCAACCAGCGCGGGGAGATCCTGGGTTCTAAACCTGACGATAGCGCATTTATTTTTACTTCCTTGCGAAGTAAAGGAAGTATTGGAATCACAAAAAATTTCGGGTGTCACATTTCAACGGAAATATCCATTTTGGGCGTTTCTGAATCCATTTGGACTTCCCCCTCCCCAGGACGTTCGTACGTACGCACAGAATAAAGGACTCTTTTCTCCAAAATCGATTCAAAAAGGATTTTTCTTGACATCTGTACGTACGTACGTACGTATGTATATATGTATGTATTTTACATAACTCAAAAACAATTAGCCGTAGAATGTTGAAATCTTGTAAAAACAATTAGCCGTAGAATATTGAAATCTTGTATATGGGTCTGCTATGCAATTGGCGGTATTAAATATATATTTTTATCTTATATATATTTTTTCTTATATCTCTTATTATATTTTTCTCTCGATATATATACACACCTCCTTTACCTGGCTTTTAAAAGTCTTTACATGGCCTTTACTTTGCAATCACTAGGTCATAGTCGTATACTTCCAGTTACAGAATTGTTTTTAATGACGAAAATATTCATTTTTTGACAATGTTAAATTTTAAAAAAATTTAATTTCCACGAATAGCGAAATCCAACTTTTAAACAACTTCTGCTCTTCCTAAACTTATATTTGGAAAAGTTGTACACTCGTTATGAAAAAATAAAATTATAAGAAGCTTGACTTCCATACCACAAAAAATTGAGTCATACGCTATCCAGTAAAAATTCTACTTGAGTAGCTAAACATCCTGAATTCCTTTCCTGATTGGTGGGCTACTTGCGTGACTAATGAAATTTCTCTGATTTTTCCCATATGGAACGTGAATAAGAACCAGTTTTCTTAAAAAGTTCTTTGCGAAGACATCCTTCATTTAGCAAATGCCTTTTCCGTGCTTTGCCTTGATTGAAACCAACCAACCATTAAAATCAACTGACAGACTAAAATCAAATATCCTCCCCCCCCAAAATGGCGGGTTCTAGCCGTTTATAGGCTTTGGTCCCTACTAAGGCCTCAAGCGGTGGTCTCTTTATTGTAAAGGCATCTAGGTAGGCTACCGTTGCCTGCTATGAAGAAACGGACAAATTACATCCATGCCTTCTCGGGGATTCGAACTCGGGCCCTTCGATACGGCAGTCAGAGTGACTAACCACTATTCAGCCTAGGCGGCCTAAAATCAAATGTTTAGTGAAATTTATGAACACTAAATACAGTATCGATTGCAGACACAGTTATGTGTCTCATATGTGTCGAATACAAAATTTATGTTAATTTAACAATTTGATCATTATATTTCTCTTAATAATTGATTAGTAGTCTTAAGTTTAATGAGTATTATCTTTGCATTACACATATGAAAATTTTTAACATTTAATTTGCTTTTACCTTCAGATTTATCTAGAATCTGGAGAGTCACAGAATAGAGTTTCACACATAAGAAATTTTTCTATGGATGTCGCTTTAGCATGATAGAAGTAGAGGGTGTTTATAAAGTCCCGGACCCATTTTGATGTTTAATAACTCATAAAATAATAAAGATAGATTAAAATTAATAACATAAATGGTTAGATAGACTCAAAAAGTTTCATGACCCATGTCAATGAACTTCCACGTGTGCCCCCTTCGTCGCACGAAGAATATCAAGTCGATATTCAATTTCACGCCAGGTACCGGCAAGCATGTCCGCATCCACAGAGGCTATTGCGGTTGTCATTCTGGCTTTAAGGTCATCCATGTTCGACACTCTCCTCCTGTAAACGTTGTCCTTTACAGATCCCCAAAGGAAAAAGTCCAGCGGCGTTATATCAGGTGATCTGGGTGGCCAAGGAATAGGACCTGCTCTCCCAATCCATTTTCCTGTAAAATGGTCATTCAAAGAACTACGAACGATGGTACCCCAATGAGGTGGTGCACCATCTTGTTGCAAAAAGACATGTGGCTGAAGCTCTTCTAGTTGTAGAAATACGAAGTTTTCCGACATGTTTAAGTATATGACTGGTGAGACAGTCTTTTCTGTAAAAAAGAAAGGCCTAATGACTCGGTCGTGCATTAGTCCACAACACACATTAACCTTTGGGGAATCCCTTTGTGCCTCACGGTAAGTAAACATAACATTGCAATAGTTGCCAAAAACAAAAGAGAGAAACATGCAATTAATAAGCAGACGATATTTAAAAAAGTACAGATATTTAGACTGGAAAATGATGAAATTATCTGAAATTAACCACACGCGCGGACGATATTTACAAAAGTAAAGATATTCAATCTGAAAAGGAAAATATATAAGTTATTCCATCAATAAATGCTATATGTTTGCTTATAGCTTCATTATTTTATGAGTTATTAAACATCAAAATGGGTCCGGGACTTTATAAACACCCTGTATTATTTCCAGTACATAATCCAGTACCGAATATAATTGTCCTGTCAGTTTAGTAGTAAATTAATATTAAAATTATTTTGTGGTTCCATGCGGAGTACAAAGCTCGTATAATAATAAGAATATTAGGATGCTTGAATATGAGACCCGGATGAAATAAGCTTAGATGGATTATAGTTATTGCTTTTAGTTTTTTACCCTAAGAACTGTATTGTTAGTAGCTCTGAGTAAAAAACACTTTTCCCTTTAAAAAAATTTTTTTTTAATTATCAGTTGTCTAATATGTAGAAGGAACATGGTAATATCAAATTTAAAATTAGAAAAAAATCAACTTTACGTTGGATTTCTATTCTTTTTCTATAAAACGCTCTGCATTTCGAGAGACAACGTGTCTCTCTTCCTCAAAATTCTCGACATTTTTCTATAAACAAGTAACAGTCTACGAACGATTTTTGCCAAATTTTACATAGCACTATACTAGAACTATTACTTCTACTAAACATTTATGTGATAAATACTGGTTTTTTCCCCGCGGTTTGCAAACAATCTGTCTGCTAGAATCATTATCACCTTTCAGTGTGAAGTGCTTCTCATTTGCTACTGCCAAGGGTGCTTGGCGCCAGACCTTATCAGTTGCGCAAAAGCGGCTTAAAATGAGGAAGCTGTTCTAGTGTGGATTTAACTTTAAACACCTGTCAAAGCAACCGTACTTCATTTTTTGAATAGTGATCTTAAGTTATTGGAAAACATTTCTGGTGAATGTTATGTATAAGAATTCTTGGTTTCAGTTTCTTCCCACTTTTTGTTTCTTTCATTCGTTGCCCCCTTTTTCTTTATTATTATTATTATTATTATTGTTACTGTCACACGTTTAATAGATTAACAAATTTGACATATGCACTTATACACAATGAAGGTACATGTCAAATTTGTCTTTAAATATTAAAAACTGAGAATCTTAAACATTATTCTATCATTAAACCAATTTTAGTATACTTATTCCTCAAAACCCTTTTTTACTTTCTTATACGAAGTAAAAAGAAAGTATTGTAATCGCGAAAAAATTCGTGTATCATAATATTTCAACGGAAATATCCATTTTGACCGCAATCGAATGCAATTTAAAGATGCTTTTGCTTGATATCTGAACGTAAGGACAGAATAAAAGACACTTTTTTCTCCAAAATATTATAAAACTGATTTAAAATGGATTCTGAAAAGACTTTTTTCGTGGCGTCTGTACGTACGTACGTATGTATGTATGTATCTCGCATAACTCAAAAACGAGTAGCTTCAGAACGTTGGAATTTTGTATATAGAACTACTATAACGTGTAGGTGTGCACTTCCTATTTTGGTTGCAATCGGCAGCACCAAATTCTTGCCTTGTAGCGTAGTGAGATCTGAATTTGAACGAGAAATACTGAGTCGTCTGTGAAAAACTGTTTCTTTCTTTCTTTTTGTTTGTTTGTTTGTTTGTTTGAAATAAAGAAAAAATTTTTAAAAAATTTGAAATGTCTCAGATTTTAAATTACGTCCAAAGGGAAGTTTATTTAACATTCTGTGTGTTACCTTTATTTGTTAAATACCATGTTCTTCGCACTTAAACCATAAAATTCAGTTCAACAGCAATATCGCAAAATAATTTTAAATTGAGCATATCTTTAGAAATTTCGGTACACGCTCTCACGCGCTGGAGATAAAAATGTTTTTCTGTACAACGTTGGTATTGCTGGCTTTGAAATCTTTGAGTTTGTTAATGAAAAATTCGTTAAAGTTTTAGAGAATATTGTTACGAATTTCACATTTATTTGGCTATTTATTTAGAACTGTAATTAAAATTCCTTTTTATTTTCCCGTGCAACGCACGCAGACGATTTTTGAAGAGAAAGCTACGTCAAAAAAAAAAAAAATAACATGCATACATTTATGCAGATTTTTCATTTTTTAAACTTTAATGCAGAGCGATAACATTTAGTGGCAACAATTTGAAAAGTGAATCGGGCATTCAGAGTGAATCAACGCAAAATCGCAAAACGAAAGTAATAGTCCTTCGGGACTAAATCCCTTTGGACTAAAAAAAATTATACAAACTGCATAATAATAAATATGCAAAATAAAATACATAATAGCGTACAAATAACTACTTAATAACACACAATGCATGCATAATAATACAAAATATCCAAATCATAAGTACATAATTTTACATAAAACAAAATACATAATAATACTACATATACATATAAAAAATATTAATACAAAATACACAAAATTAGATAAATGGTAAGAGGGCATATAATTTTTTTCTTAAAGGTCACAGTTTTTACTGAGGATGAGAAATTTTGGTGTATATGAAAGCACAGTAATTAATAACTTTTCAATCCTTAAACTGTCCAACTTTACTAGAGAGAGTATTTGTCTGTCTAAGCCGTTTGGTATTCAGAACCCGTAATTTGAGATGATAGCCGCGAGTAAAGAGATATTCAGATATGTAGTGTTATCGGATTTGTTAAAACCGACCACAGTCACATGCCACAGTATACCACTTTTTTTTTTAAGGTATTAAAATTTTGACCGGGAAAGGAATAATAAAATAATGTACAATACTTTTGTCTTCTGTTATTAAATGCGTTGTAATTTAAGTTAAAACGTTCCAAATAGCAAATTAATGTATAATATGAATAAATTTTAAAAATTGTAATTTGTACTGTACGAGTAAAGGTCAATGAAAAATACCACTGTTGAAAAAAGTTAGAATGGAATAAAGATTTCAAAAAATGCCGAAAAAAAATTGTGGAATGAGAAGGAATTTGCGCAAAACCAGATTGTTTTATCTGTTGATAGAACTTGATGATGATCTGAAGTTGTAATTGGAAGCAATGATGATTGGAAGCTATGGAATTTGCTTGAAATAATTACGTCATAGCAGATTAAGCTATACCGGTTTAAAGGAATGTTTTATTTTGTAAAATGTGATATTTGTTGTTGAAAGAAGTACATCGGCTGAATGTGCTAAATGAATAAGAAAGGATGACTTAATTTCGCTCTATTTTCTGTGTTTCGAAAACAGAAAATATATATATATATATATATGCATGAAAGTATGTATGTTTCTCCCACTGCGAAAAAACAACGGTACTTACAGACATCAAATTTTGAATAACGTAGTCCTCCATTCGAATATGGGATGGATCTGGAAGCCCAAATTTAAAATTTGTTTTATTATCTATTTCATATTTTGTCAAACATTAAAGAATTTTTGATTAACAAAACTCAACGATTCCAAAGCGAATAATGGCAACACTGTACGTGAAAAAAAAATATCTCCAGCACCGGAGACTGTCTATCGGAAATTCTAAAAATATGCTGTTTTTAAATATTTTGTGATATTGCTGTTAAATTGAATTTTATGGTTTAAGTGAGAAAAACATGGTGTTTAATAAGGTAACTCGCAAAACGTTAAAAAACGCCCCTTTGGACGTAATACAAAGTCTGAAAGCTTTAAGATTCCTCCCCCCCCCCTCGTAATTTATTGTGTTTCGCAGATTTTATGCTCCTTTCTTCTTTTTTATTAAGCCAAAGGGGCAATTTGCCCAGAAGGACTATTACTTTCGTTTTGGCATTTTTCGTCGATTCACTAAAAGCGATGTTTCGCTCTTCAAATTGTTGCCACCAAATATTATCGCCGTGTACTATATTTAAAGAAATTAAATAATGAATGTGTGTATGTTTCTCGCATTGTGATAAAACAACGGTACATAGAGCCATCCAATATTGAATATTGAACGTTTTCACCGGAATATGGGCGTCTGGAAGCCCAAATTTAAAATTTGAAATTTGTTTTATTATCAATTTCATATTTTGTAAAACTTGAGCGATTTTTTTATTAACAAACTCAAGTATTTCAAAGCGAGGAATGGCAACGTTGTACAGGAAAAACATTTTTATCTCCAGTGCGTGAGACTGTGTATCGGAAATTCTAAAAGATATTCCCATTTTAAAATTATTTTACGATATTGCTGTTGAATTGAATTTTATGGTTTAATTGCGAAGAACATGATATTTAATAAAGGTAACACATAGAATGTCCAAAGAAAACGCCTCTTTGGTGACGTAATTTAAAATCTGAAACCTTTCAGATTTTTTATTTATTATTTTTTTTTATTTGTTGCTTTTTTATCCTATCAAGTTTCGGTGCATTTTTAAAATTGTTGTTATTATAATTTTCGAGCGCTATTTAAAGAGATTTACACTTCGATTAGTACGCAAACCGAAGTCTTTTCTCTGCTGGGGCAAGTTCTTCGCCATAAAGCTACCGAGGCAACAGCAATGATGAATAATTTTTTCTTCAAATGATAACTGGTATCTGAGCAATTTCTTTCGTTTTTTGAAACGGTTGTGCCTTTTATTAATTTACATATTGTTTCCATAAATTCCATCTACGTAACAAGCATTTTATAGATCCAGATGTGTATATATACCCAACAACAGTTTTCATACACAGTGACGGCTCGTAGCTAAAATTAGGGGGGGGGTGCTGTTCCAAAAAAATTAACCTTTGTTTTAAACCTGTGTAAAGGGAAACAAACATGTATAAAAAGAAAATTTATTTTGAAACTTCCATGAAATTTTACAAAAGAAAAATTAAACATTTCTTAATTACTTTAACTTAAATTGTTACAGTTCAAGCTTTACCTATTCATTTAAAAATGAAATCCATTCTTCTTGTTTTAATTTGCGCGAAGAGATCAATAATTTTCTCCTCGATCTCTGGATGACAACTGAGGAAATTTTTCTATATTGAAAGCATTGCAAGCGCATGAAAACGAAAGCTCTTGAAGTTCACTTACAGTCACAGAATTTATTACTTGAGGATGCAAGGGCATGGTTAAAGTTTTCTGTAAAATAAAGGAACCGAAAAAAAATGAATCAAATAGAATAGCTGAAAAATAATCTAACCAAGAATATGGTGTATGATTTTTAAACACAGCACGCGGAGTAAAAAAAAAGAACCAGCTCCCAACGATGCTCCAGATTCGGCACTGTAAAAGCGACAGTGCTGTTTTATCTCCCTGGCTCAGCCTCGTACACTGCTTCCTAAGAGCGCATGCGCAGAACAGCCAAGTACCACACGCGCGGAGTAAGAAAGAATAACGTTTCCAGAATTTCGGCACTGTAAGAGCGACAGTGCTGTTTTATCTCCCTGGCTCGAGTGCTGCTTTCTGTGTGCCCTTGCGCAGAACAGCCTTTGAAGCGCAGTTCCATACAAAAACTTTCGTACCTTTTTCATAAACTGGAGGATGGCTACTGACATTAAGTTAAGGATTATATATTGTAGAAGTATAAAGAAAGAATTAAAGAAAAAAGGGCTCATTATATTAAATATTAAAAATAATAATAAGTGGAAACAGGGGGTGCTGCAGTTCCACAGTGCTTATTACGAGCCGCCACTGTTCATACAGATTGCTCAGTAACAAAGAAATACTAAATGTGTTGAAGACTAGAATTTTGATATTACACTCTCATATACTTAAAAAAGAAGTAACGGAATTTTAGTAACAGAAGAATACGTGAAAGTTTGAAAACAAAAATTCTGATGGGCTGGCATTTATTTAAAAATGAAATTTTAGGAAGAAAACGCGGAAAACAATGAAGTAAATAATTTATTCTTGTAGTCAAGGATGTATTTGCCAGAGATGCATCTCTGAATTTGATTTCATGATAAAAACTAATCACCGAGAATAGCGTAGCAGCAAATCTTTGCCAACGGTGAGCCGTAGAATTTTACCCTAATACTCCAGAGAAATCGCTGGCAATAAATCAATTACTGTCATTGCCAGTGATGGCCATGTTGTGAATCTCGTTGTAAACTCTCCTTTTAACAATGACATGAGCAAGATTCTCATAATAAAAATTTTAAAAAAACTAGAATTTTGTCGAAAGTTTCCGATTTTTAACAACTGTGGGTTTTCTTTGGTTTCATTACTGAGCTGAAAGCATGGAGGCTAAAGTCTGCCCAAGTTCAAAGGTATTACGCAGACACATTCATACATTAAAGCCAAAACTCATAGCCCAGCAGCTCGAACGGTGCAATTAAATGAATAAAATAAAAGTAATACGCGAGCTATAAAAGCCATATGTGTTTTAAAAGCCGCTATGTTTTACCATTTGTACATTAAAAGATTACTGTTCTTAGATTACAAAAAAAAAAACACTAAAAGGCAATCTCCCTAAATGAGAAAGTTGTCTTCGTGGTTGACATTTTTAAAGGAAACTAGCTCATATTCATGTTACACGTGAGAAAAGTAATGAAAACTTTCGTGCTGCCAGCTCATTCACCGGGATTTAAGCCCGAGTCGAACTACCAGCATTCAGCGGTTTTGCTGCTTAGCCACCAGTGGACTAGTGCGCTAAAAAACGAATAAAATGAATTTTTTCATATATAACTAACAGTTATTGAGTATGTAGAGCAAAAATGATACGGCTAACGGGGACAATGTAAAGCCATTAAGATTTAATTAAAAGCAAGTGTATCTTTCTTTCAAGTTGGGTGTTTGTTTGCGTTATCTTAAGAAAACATACTTTTATGTTTTCTGATGTAAATGCGGTCGTGATAGGTGATTGCCATGCCAAACAAACTGTTCTAACACTTCACTTTCACAATCAGGTGGGATCTCAATAGATTTATTTATATACACGTGGTTCAAGGATCGTCGTGGGGAGAATAGGGCAGAAAAACAATGTGGGTTGTATATGACCTTTTCTACGTCTGTATTTTATTTTAAATAATTTTTTTTAAGAAAACGACAGTAAATATTTATTATCATTTTTTAAAAATTTCTCTGTTAACATAGATCAGTTCTTAAGTTCTCTCAAAGTAATTTTTATAAAGATAAGATATTTATGTAATAATTAATGTATATATAACTTATTGAAAGCAGTTTATTGGAATGTTTACAGATTGTTGAGCAGTATTTTCAGCATTCGGTTCTGAGGTAGGCCATAAAAGTAGCAACTTTAGGAATTGAGTAGAAGAAAGTGAAATTTTGGGCTTCGAAAATGCAAGAAATTTGCTGGTCAATTGAAAATTGAGTTTTTTTAATTTGATTAGAATTACGAAAAATATGAAATATGGAAATTAAATAATTTCATTATGCATTATTTTACATTTTACCTTGTAAACAAAGGAAGTAAAAAGTGAAATATTAGCTCATATAATGAAGAAAAACCACAGCGTGTATTGTATGTATTTGTGCAGTTAATTGAATTATAGTGATTGTCATAGTTTTGTAAGGTATTTTCTCCTTCCTTTCTGCATCCCTTCGTTGGTGTAACTGGAAGCACACTCGACGCATATTCGGAAAGTCCGACCAGAGCACTGCACTTTTTTCACATCTCCGGCATTAAAAAACCTAATGACCCTACAGTGGCGCCCGAACTAAAAGGTGGTGGACGATAATTCATTACCACTAAAATTTGGATAATTGATCCCCAGTCACAATTGGAAGCACACTCATCGCGCATTTGGGAGGTTCCACATTCGAATCCCGGATTTTTGCATACGTAAAAAAAAATCTCTTAAGTCTTGCTTTCCGATTTTTAATAGCTGATATTTCATTTCCAATTTATTAATAAATTAAGTAATTAATACCTATTGTCTTCCCTAATATTACCTTCCATTCCATTCCATAATAATATTCCGTTATCTATATCTGAAAAATATTTATTAGGCTTAAGTATGGATTGTTTAAATTTCATCATTCCTAGAATAGAGCAAATTTGCAGGGGAAAAAAGTTGTTAGGGATATTACGTTATATTTAAATTTTTACCTAACCAGGTACTGTTAATTTTTAAAAGCTTTTTGTTTGTCTGAAATTTTCTTCATTGGATCACAACTAAATTTTTGAAGAAATTTAATTGGGATTATCTTCCCCTCTAAACGAGTCTGTTGATTCAATTTTTTTTCCCTGAAAGGCAAAGAAAATTATCTTATATATTAGTAATCAACCAGATTCATAAATAAATGTCTTTATAGAAACAAACTGATATGGTTATATCTAGTTTGAATTTTTTTTTTAAATTTATATCGATTATCTATTTCTATGAATTGAATTGTATTCAATTCATATCTAGTTATAATCGACTTTATCAGCGTAGAAATTTCCTAAAAATTTCTTGGACTAATTTTTTTGATCCCAAAGGCAAAGAAAATTATCTTATGTATTAGTAATCAACCAGATTCTTAAATATATTTTTCCGGTTTGAAATTTTTTTTTGCAAATTTATATTAATCATCTGTCTTTACGAATGGAATTGCATTTCACTCATACCTAATTATAATCGACTTTGCACTAATATTTTTTTATCCGAAAGGCAAAGAAAATTGTCTTATGTATTAGTAATTGGCCGGATTCATAAATATAAATATTTATAGAAATAAATTGATCTCGTAATTTCCCGTTTTGTTTTATTCAGATTTATTATTAATCATCTGTCTCTGTGAATTGAATTGTATTGCATTCATATCTAATTATAATTGACTTAATCAGCGTAGAAATTTGCTAAAAATTTGTTGCAATAATTTTTTTATCTGAAAGGCAAAGAAAATTATCTAATGTATTAGTACTCAGCCAGACTCATAAATATATTTATAGAAATTGGTATGCTAATTTCCGGTTTGAATTCTTTTACGAATTTATATTTTCTCCAGATTTTTATAACAATAAACACAGCCCAATTTTTTTATTCACAATAGTATACCATTTGCTTTCATTAATCAGCGATGCAGAACATTAATCAGAGCACATCCAATTCTGTATTAAATTGAATGAGCTACATCAGATGCCATTTGAAGTACACGGACATTCTGCTGTTTTTCAAATCAACGTAATGCCGCTCTTTGTGAAATCACACAGAGCGTGTAAAAGCATTTTGAACCATACACTTGTTAGTTTATTTTAATTAACTTAAAGACGAAAACCATAGATGCGTTTTGTAATGATATTGGTGACGTTCCACTTCCACAGATAAATATGGATAAATATCGAGTGATATGAATTAAATTCTTATTTAAAATTTTGAGTCTGGATGTGTTGAATTGGCTTGCGAAATGACAAGCTGAAAAGCCGGATTTCCTTTGAAATATATTAGTTCTTAAATGTAACTTTTATTATCATTGGTATGTACGCAAAGAGAATAATTAAGTAATTCCAAATTATCTGTGGTATACCAAAGTGCAACTAAGAAATTACCAATTAGCTCATTTATATTCTTAACTTATTTACATTCCATTTTCAGTAATCTTCCCTTCAAGAATTTTGAAAGGCATTTATTTTCATTAAGTACCCGAAAATGGCAATTTGCAGTGAATAATAAATAATGATGTTTTATAATATTTTTTCGTTGAAAAAAATTATTTAATAAAAAAATGATAATTTTCTCTCAAGTAGTAATAAACATAGTTATTTGATTTCTTCTTGTTAAATGTGCCGAATTTAGAAAATTGCTAAACAAACTTTTAAATAAGATATGGAGCTTATTATTCTGATTTATGTCGATTGATGTGTTTGTTTTCTTTGTAAATGTAATTATATGCCTTTTAAAGCTCATTTACTACGAAACCTTAATCAGAATCTTTGAAGTGCTCATCTGCAAAAAAATTTAGTGATGAGGAAAGAATACATGCTGTTTTCTGAATATAATAACTTTTCCGAGAAATTAACGCTAATTACACAAATGAGTCTAATTATTTATTAATACTAAATTATTTAACTCGCTCCAGCTCTTGCTTACGATTTGAAAGGCTAAGTGCGTTGTCAAATATTCTTATTCAATTATCACTTACAAGGCATGTTGCGTTTAAGTAAAGTGTTGTTTTCTGCAAAAGCCTGGCATTCTGTGATTATTCCTCATACGTAATTCATGATAATTAAGTTTGTAGTTTAAATAATTATTGCTTTTATGTGTTCAAAGATTCAAATGAGGCGTATGTCTGTGTTTAAATTGGGTAAGAATTTCGTGCACGCTGCATTTCGAGGATTCTCAGCTTCCTCGGAAGGTCAAGTACCGCTTAGCATTTTCAAGATATCGACCCTTTTATTACACTAGCATAATAGGCAATCTGCTTACCTCCCCCTAGCCTATTGTAGAGATATTGACTTTGGATGTCATCTGGTTCGTGACGTCAGTTGGCCTACTGCACTTTGTAGGTCACGGAGAGAAGATGGGCCCACACCTACTACGCATTTACATACTTGTTACAATTTTATTTCCTGTCCTGTTTGCAAAAGAGGAGGCGTTTTACATTTTACTCCGGCAATTGGCTAAATGAATTTCTGGGAGAAAATACACCGCTGTGTCATACCTTTCCGGCTTCAGGAAGCTACTTGCTTTGAGCTACGTTGAGGAAAAACCCTAGACCTACAGTGCCTTTTCCGGGTTGCTTATACATCACGTGACACGTTTTGCATACATCAGTGATATGATATTTTGATTTTGGTGGCTGAAATATTCTCTGCTTCTTGCTGTATCAGCACATATACAACCACAATGTGTTATTAACTTGTCTACTAATCATAAACAATTATTATTACTTTGTAGCAATAATTAAGGTGTAGTCTCAAAGAACTGTGGCTTCCTTGTCGCCAGTATTGAGAGCATAGGTGCTATGGGGAACAATGCCGCCTTGTTTTTATTTTTTCTACATTAAATAAGTAGATGAAGTCACCTGTTATCCTGTTATAACATTATCTAGGGTTTTTCACTCTGGGGCTGTAGAGGTCTCAAGACCTGGATGCTGTAGTTCAAGAGATGCAAAAATGTCCGGTAGAAAAGCCTTGCCTTCAAGTCTCATGCCTGTTAAAATTATGCAGCTTTTATCTTGCTCTAAAAGATGAAGGAGATTTAATTAATTGCTCGGTTTTATTATTAATTTATTAAATTAATCGTGTGTTGAAATTATTCGTATCATTTATGATGATGGTATTTTTGGAATTATTAGAGTCTTTTAAAATACTTAGGCTGCATTATATTACTAATGTATTGTTTATAATGGCGGTGTTGTATTATTATCCCAAAGGGCGTTAACACAGAAGGTCTATTAATTTCGTTTTGCTTTGATTCACTAAAAACGTTGTTTCTCTTTTCAAACTGCTGCCACCAAATATTACAGCCCTGTATCATATTTAAAGAAATTAAATAATGAAGAATATGCATAAATGTATGTATGTTTGTAGAGACATTAGGTTATTTCGAAGCATCAGACATGAAAAATGAGCAACGCCTTCGCCGGGAATCGAACCACGGACCTCTCGGTTACGCGTCGAGCATGCAGACCACTACACCACGAAGGCATGCGAAGAAGGCGGGAGAAATACCTTATATACTCCCCCTTTTAAAGGGCGACTGGGGTTTTGGGGACCCAATCGCCAAATCGCGGTGGTGGAGAATCATCATCCACCACCTTTTTTAGTTCGGGCGCCAGTGTAGAGACATTAGATTATTTCGAAGCATCAGACATGAAAAATAAGCAACGCCTTCGCCGGGAATCGAACCACGGACCTCTCGGTTACACGTCGAGCATGCAGACCACTATACCACTAAGGCATGCGAAGAAGGCGGGAGAAATACCTTATATGTTTCTCGCATTGTGATAAAACAACGGCACCTAAAGCCATCAAATTTTGAATAACGTAATCCTCTTGCGAATATGGGCACCTGGAAGCCCAAATTTGAAATTTTGAATTTGCTTTATTATCGATTTCATATTTTGTAAAACTTTAACGAATTTTTTATTAACAAACTCAGGGATTTCCAAGCGAGCGATGGCAATGTTGTACAGAAAATATATATATATATATATATATATTTATATCCATTGCACGAGACTGTATATTGCAAATTCTAAAGATATGCTCAGTTTAAAATTATTTTGCGATATTGTTCTTTAAGTGAATTTTTAGGGTTTAAGTGTAACATGGTATTTAATAAATAAAGGTAACACATAAAACGTTAAAAGAAATGCCCCTTTGGGCGTAATGTAAAATCTGAAAGCTTTCAGATTTTGTTTTTAATTCTTTGTTTTGTTTATTTATCTTTTGTTTGATCGTGATTTTCTTTGAGAAACAATATCTTGCTTCGGCAAAATTGCAAAATATTGTAAGAATTTCCGAAGAAAAGTCTTTTTCTTCAATATTTACTACAGTTTCTGTGAAAATTCAAGAAAACTAATTATGCTAAGAATTAGGTCTAGGTTTAAAATTCTACATATACGTAGTGCTTTATGCAATTTCTATATTTATTTATTATTAAATTTTTAATTTCATGAAACATCTATTATTTAACATTTCTAGAATGATTTGACATCCGATTTCTGACTTACCCTGGAACTGTAATGACCATGTAGGTGGATAAAAGTCCTCTCACTTGTTATAATTAAACAGATTTCATTCAAAAAACTCGAATAAAATTGTTCTGTCTGTCAGAGTCAGTGAAAATGTGTTCCTAATACTCCTTATTGCCCTATTTTTATTCTTGTATATTTATTTTGGTGTTCTATTTCTTATGCCCTATTGATCTATTTTCCCCTTGTCTATTGTTCTGTTTAAGAATGTCTGGGATCTTTGGTAGTGACATGTATTGGTAAAGTTTTCACTATATTTTATTCTTTCGGTGTGTATCGGATATTTATATGCTTCAAAAAAATACGTAAAATTTACGTACGTAGTTACCTGAGGATCTCAGAGTTTTCTGCAGTATTTTCTCCAGGCATAGGTGTGCTCTCTCTCTCTCTTTTTTTTTTCATATTTCGCTGGTTATGAATCATGTTATGAAGCATTAATATATGTGCATGTTTTTTTTTTTGCTTTATTTCTTTGCGATAAGTACCGCCTTGACCGTAGAGATGTTTAATATATCAGAACACAGTCGTGACCGCTCTCATTACCGTAGAAAGGTCAGTGGAATAGCGTTCTCCGGTTTTTGCAAATGTAGACGCGTTTATAAACTACCTAGAAATGATGTTATAGCTCCATTCAGGTTGGGTAAGTTAACGCTTTCGACTGTTTTTCCTTGCCCAGAGGCTCCTGGCTTTAACGTTTTCATTTAAGCGGTCATTGTGAGTAATACTACCAATGATACTTTTCAAATGCTTATTATATACTCTTATGCTAAACTGCGTTATGCATTCTCAAAACGTAATTATATTTATCCACACACCACCACCACCACCACCCAATACGTATACTGTTTTGCAATGGAATTATTGTCTGTGGTGGCTTTTACAATCTGTGATACTACAAAGCAGTGGTCTTAAAGTGGCTGTCTTCTAAGCAAATTTATGCGGTTTCGGATATATTTTCATTAAATTAATTAGCATTATTATGACAAGAATTGGATGAACAAGTTAATGGATTTTAATGGTTTCGTAACCAGTTTTACGTCATTTTCATTGCGAAAAAGCGAACGTGAATAGCCGCTTCGGAAAATCCAGAAATGAAGCTATTGGGTTGGCAACTAAGTAATTGCGGATTTTTTTTAGAAAATGAAAGACAATTTTTTCATGGAACTAAATAAATTTATTCTGTAATGTATTGCCCATTTTGATCAATGACCTTTTGCCATCTTTCAGGCAGCATCATAATCCCACGTTCATAAAACTTCTGGTTTTTATTAGCAAAAAACTGAATCAGGTACGATTTGACATCATCATTATTGAAATTTTTACCGTTCAAGGAATTTTGTAAAGATCGAAACAAAAAGTAATCAGATGGTGCAAGGTCAGGACTATATGGTGGATGTGGCAAAACATTCCAACCAAGCTCCAATAATTTTTGCCGAATGACCAAAGATGTGTGTGGCCTTGCATTGTCATGGTGGAATACAACACTTTTTCGATTTGTCAATTCGGGCCGCTTTTCTTCAACTGCGTTGTTTAATTTCGTTAGTTGTTCAGTGTAGACATCAGAATTGATCGTCCGGTTGGGTGGTAAGAGTTCATAGTGGGCAATTCCTTTGTAACCCCACTAAACTGATAACAAAACCTTCTTTTGATGAATATCAGCTTTTGATGTTGTTTGAGTTGGTTCGCCTGGCCTGCTCCACGATCTTTTCCACTTGATATTGTTGTAAACATCCCATTTTTCATCGCCAGTTATCAGTCGTTTTAAAAATGGATCATTTTCATTACGTTTCTTTAGCAAATCGCAGCTGTTAATGCGCTGCGTTAAATGCGTTTCTTTCAGTTCGTGAGGAACCCATGTATCGAGTTTTTGAACATAGCCAAGTTGTTTTAAGTGATTTTCAATGCATGTATGTGATACATGAAGTTTCTCTGCAATCTCACGTGTTGTGCTGTGACGATCCGAATCGATTATTGCTTTGATTAAGTCGTCATCAACTTCAACTGGACGACCAGAGCGTTTTTCATCTTTGAGTGAAAAATCACCAGAACGAAATTTGGCAACCAATTTTGACACTGCCGTTCTTTTAAGGCTTCGTCACCATAAACAGCACATAACTTTTTATGAGCTTGCGATGCGTTTTTCCCTTTGCGGAAATAAAATAGCAAAATATGACGAAAATGTTCCTTTTGATTTTCCATTTTTCAACGAACGCCAAACGAAAACTACGCAACCGACGAAAAAACTTTTTTTACTGATTCACAGGTGAATTGCAAACTATCAAATAACAAAATGTGTTTTACATTTGTATTACGCCTGCAAACCTAAAAATTCAACTGAAGCCATCTATGAGTGAAATCCGCAATTACTTAATTGCCAACCCAATAATTATTTTACACAGCGATTGTCAAAAGATAAATATCCCAAGTTAAGAATTTTGCAATAAGAATAATCAAATAATCAATTGTTTAGGAGTACATTCACATGTGAACAGTTTTTGCGTAATTGAAGGTTAAAGAGGCACATGCACCTTAAAACCCTTAAGATCTCCGAACATGTGACTGTTGCAAGAATTGGGATTTTTTTTTTTTAAAGCAATTACTTCCAACTTTTTACAGCGGACTACATAATGTAGCTACTTTCTGAACTATTAACCAGAAAGATTTTGTTGCCACAAATATTTTCATAATTTAATCTGCTCTGTGACAAAATGTTTTGTGCCTTCACGCCATGTTTCCACTTTGAGCGCACAGTTTAAAGCATTCTGTTGCATAATTTAATTCCATATTTAATATACAGCTTTTATAACATTTGAACTATTACAAACCAAGCATCCTAAGAATTTGATGTTAGAATTTTTATTTTATTTGGAGATGAGTTTATAAAACGTAGTTTATTAAAAATATCTGTAATGTTTTCGTGCATAAAACTTTTTAACATCAAAATATTCATCAGATTTCTGATTGAGTTTGAAAACAGTGCCCATATAAAGAATTCCATCAAATTTCAAGTATGTATCATTAGCCATTTTTAAAATATCATGCGCGCAAGGTGGAAACATGACGTGAACGCATAAAAAATTTTGACACAAAGCAGATTAAATTGTAAAAATATTTGTGGCAACACAAACTTTCCGGTTATTAGTTCCGAAAGCAGCTATATTATGTTGTCAGCTGTAAAAGGTTGGAGGTAATTGCTTATAAAATAAATAAAATATCCCAATTCTTGCAACAATCACATATTTGAAGATCTTAAGGGTTTTAAGGTGTATGTGCCCCCTTAATAAGACATCGAAAAGAACCAGACTGCAGATGAATGTCTGTAAATTGATGATGACACACTACTTTCCAGTAATTTTCCTCCAAAATCGAAACGCCGTGAGGTGTTGTAGATGAAAAGTGTAGTGAGAAACAAAAACGTTTATAATTATTTCTTTTCAAATATGTTGCTGTTGCTGTTGCTAATGCTCACTTGTCTTGACCTATACTCAGTTCAAGTCCAAGAAATTCCTCGTGGCAAGGAGCGCAAGTTTACGCCTGTCATTGGCAACAACAGCCTTGTTGCTGCGAGTGTGATTTAACTCAATTCCGCCCCCAATTTTGATGGAGAGCACTCCGGGGGGGACCGAGGGTCTCCCACTCCTCTTCCCCTACAATCAACCTCTCGAGAAGACTTTCGGCTCGCCGCATATTTAGAGTGCCGCACGGTCACTATACATTTACAAACATCCATGCCTTCGGCACGGCAGTCAGCGATGCTAACCACTATACCGGTTGGGCAGCTAATATATGTATTTTTTGTGTATGCTTCAGAGAAAAATGTTATAAGTAAAAGAAAGATAATCGGTTGTCATTATTTATTCTCAAGTTTTGTCTCTCTTGAAAAGTTTTCATGTATTTTTTTCTAGTTTAAATTAAAAGTATATAAGTTAATATAGTTATTTCAATATAATGTAGTTATCTGAATAAATGCCCAATCTGAAAATTTCAATAGTTAGTTGTCAGAACTTTTGAATTGCAAAGTGTGATCGATAAAAATTTCTTGCAGATCAGATGCCAACCTTTAAATATCAGACAGAAATTAAGTATAAATTCGAACTTTTTTCCCGTCCTTCTCATATGTATGTTCCGACGAATATCTAGATTTTTTTTTTCCTAATTTAGTGAACAAATTTTGTCTCGTCAACAAAACAAAAAAAAGAAAGAGTTTTATATATTTATTTTTTTTTAAAATTTTATTTACTTTTGTTGCATCGAAAGCCGTCAGTTATTCAAGACTGTGCATTTAGTTTGTGTGAAATTTGAGATTGAGACAACTGCTGTAAGGACGTATGAAGGAAAATCTGATTAGAATCGTTTTAGGTGATTATTTCCCATATAAAAAACACACCTAACCTTAATGGTAACCTTACCTGCGTAGGGAGTTGTTTACTTACAACGCCCTCCCTAAATGTCGTCATTTGTTTTCAGATGGATGCAGTCATATTTATTCTTCTCTTGTATAAATTTAAAATTTCCTCTCCATAGACGAGTAGCTTTAGTACTAGATGATTGGAAAAATTGTTGCTTTATTTTAATCGTTTTTTGCTCATCAAATTAGACTTTCTTTAACTATATAACAGGAAGTTCATTGGGAAAGAAAAAGCACTAAACATTATGGAATTCTAAATTTTGATTTTAAATATGCTTTTACAGCACCAGCATCGAATCCAGAACACTATTTTTATAGCAGCATCTGCATCTGAGAATATTTGAAAAATGTATTATGTATATATTTGTGCCTTGTGCGCTTAATTTGCAGAAACATTGTGAATGAAAGTTATAAAATTTTATATAATATTTTCTTTTGAGCATGATGCTATATAGTTGTTAAGTAAAAAAATAATACTAATGAATATAAATTACTGTATGTCAGTGCTATTTCAGCATTTGCAATCCTTTTATAATTCTTTTGTAAATACGGGATGCGAATATTTATAAAATTTGATATCTAATCGTCTATCTCTCTTTCTATCTATCTGTGTTCTTTATCTTTTACGTCTTGCTGAATTTTGCGTCAGTTGGAAAAGCGATTTTTAAGAATTAAAATATTTTTACGGTTCGCTTCGCCTCTACTTTACGCATAAAAGCGATTTGGTATGTTTGTAAAGCTTTTTAAGTCTCGTCGAAGCTCGCCATCAGATCTTATTGATTTTTATTTATTTATTTATTTATTTTTGTCTTCTTCCTCTATATCCCGTTTTAGTTCAGAACTGAAAGCTAAGCCTAAATTTTACAGAAGTAAATTCTTCACAATTTGTAACAAAGACTCTGGAACACGGACGTGGAATAAAGGAATGCATGCGAAGCTTTATTGTATTATTCTATTGTCAGATTTATAGTAAAAAAAAAGGTAATAAAAACAATAAAATATACTCTGCTTCAAATTTTTTTCCGAGCGATTCATGCTGAGAATGTTGCTCTGGGAACGGGATTTTTCAAACGACCAATTCGGTAAAACTGTAGTTCGAGAAACGATAGAAGCGGGAATAAGTAACGTATTCACATAAAGAAATTTATTCAGAAATAAAGCTGGCAATCAGTACATGTTGAAAAGGATCATTGTGTCAAAGATAAATCGAAGTTCTGCTGTAGAGTCTCGTGTTATTAGGTGACATCCAATCGACGAGAACTCTGATGACTACAAGCGAATTTTTGCTACGTCTTGTAAGTACCACAGAGACAGGGAAAGGATGTAAAGGAGCTTTTCATTTGACTTAAATAAAAGTTAACAGACGGCATCACTTGTGCTTACAAAAAGCCAACAGTTGTAGCTTAAAATCAAAGATAATGGATGAACTAAGACAAATAAGTTAGCCTAACGGCTGCAGAATTAGAATCACGCGCAAGTTGGCTCTGATCTAAGGTCGTAGGGCACAACAAGCCTAATGGTGAGAATAAGGCAACGACGCCGAATATTAGCAATAGAATCAAACTAGCAGCATAGCTTCAGGCAGGCGAAACACGCTCTGATCCCACATTCTAAAACCTTCATTTAAATACTGTCTTCTTTCTACCTCATTTGGGTATGATGCGAGCTAGAAATTTGCATTCTGGAGGGAAAATGGAAATGAGGGAAATAGGAAAGATGATTAACATCAAATAACTTGTTAGAAACTAAATAACAGAATGCTAACTGATAATAACAGAATGATTATTAGCCCAAAGGGCGTTATCCCAGAAGGGCTATTAATTTCAAAAAGGCATTTTGCGTCGATTCACTTTTCAAACTGTTGCCACCACATATTATCGCCATGTGTTATATTTAAAGAAACTAAATAAAGAGGAATCTCACTGTACAGAAACAACGGTACCTGGAGCCATCCAATTTTGAATAACGTAGTCCTCAAACCGAACATGGACACTTGGAAGTCCGAATTTTGAATTTGTTTTGTTATATATTTAAAATTTTGTAAAGCTATCACGAATTTTTTATTACCAAACTCAGCGATATCAAAGCGAGCAATGGCAACACTGTACGGAAAATAAACATGTTTATCTCCAGCGCGCGACACTGTGTATCGAAAATTCTAAAGATATGCTGTTTTTAAATATTTTGTGATATTGCTGTTGAATTGAATTTTATATGCTTTAAGTGCGAAGAACGTAGCATTTAATAAATAAAGGTAGCATACAAAACGTTTAAGAAAATGTCCTTCAGGCCCTAATATGAAATATGAAAGCTTCCAGATTTTTTTTAATAATGTGATATTAATTTAACTCCGTATCCAGTATTAAATTGGCTAAGCTCTACTAGCGAACCGTTTCTAGACTAGCCTAGCATACTAATACTGTGTATAATAAATTTTCCTTTCATTTGTTTTGTTAATTTGCTGTTATTAATGGCTTATAACACGGAGACAGATGTTTATTCTCTTTTTCCTTTTATGCGAATATTGATGTTTTAGCACATGCGGAAGCTTTACAATATCAGATTTCTAAGCTGTTGAGCTTAATATGGGAAATGTTTCACTGCAGCTGTTTTTACAGCAAGAATCACTTATAGTGAGTATAATAAGAATTTAATTACTCAGCTTTTCATTTAATACGAAACGCAGCAGAGCGTCTTCTGTTTAGAAATCGAAAAGGAAAAAATAATAACTACCATCAATAACGTTCAAAAATAAATATCGGCAGGTTGTTAACCTTCCTTTAATCCCTTTGTTTCAAGCGCTGCTCACCTTAAACATATATCCACGACTATAGCATTCATAGTAACTATTATTGTCTTCCTATTTTTGATAGTTTTTCATTTCTTTCCAAAAGGCTAATTACGTACATAAAGAATTTTGTCTGCGATATTTCCTTCTTCTCTCACTATTGAACGTGTGAGAAAAAATTCTTCTCGATTCTAAATGAATTCTCCAACTCTGAAGTCATTGTCCTGAAATCAATGATCAACTTTCAAGTGATTTTTTTTTTAAAACCAACGCCGTGTAGTAACAAGATCTGCAACTTTTCCGGATTTTTTAAAAAATTTTGTTTTTCTTTTATTTTTATTCCGGCATTTTTTTTTTTTTTTTTTTTTTTTTATTGCCTGAGGAAAAATGCAACAGTGTTGCTTAGTTACATTTTTTCTTCAATCTTTCCTTTCCTATCATGTCTTGATGATAGGGCAGCTTGTTGAATTACTCTACAAGTGGCATCCTAATGCGGTGATGGTTCATTGCGTCATATTTTGTAAAATCAAATCACGAGAGAATTTGATTTGAGAAATTTTTTATTTTTGACAGTTTATTGAATCTCAAAACTACCATAGCAACAGTCATTGAACTATACAGTAGTGGAATTCCTTGCAGATTTCCAACATTATCGAAATTAAGTGCTGTAATGATAGTCGTAATATAAATCCAATTTCGCTATTATCTGTATATATAAAGAAGAAAGCTGTTTGTTTGTTCGCTAATAACTCAGTCACTACTACTATAACTATCGTCACCAAACTTTCTACAATTCTTTTCTGAATCCTGGAAAAGGTTGACTCCCCCCCCTCGATAAAAAAAAGCTAAAATAAGAGCTTTAATTAAAAACTCTGAAAAACGATAATTTTCGCCCTCATTTTTTTCGAGTGGCAACAGTCTCGCAAACTGGAGATGAAAATCTGCTTTATTTCGAAAGTTGTTGCCACTGCTCGCTTTCAAATGCTGGAGTTTGTTAATAAAAATTTCTAAGTTTTACGATGAAAAAAAAATAGCATTGCCAAACATTAATACCTTATTCCCAATTCCAAAAATTCCTTGGACGCCATTTCGACTATTCTCATCTTCGTACGACTTTAATCAGCCGAGATATTAATTAAAAACTTTGAAAGCGCTAATTTTCGCACTCATTTTTCCGAGTGGTTTCCGTGCAAAAGTCTCGCACGTTAGAGATAAATATGCTGTATTTCGAAAAGTGTTCCTCCCATTTACATATTTATTAGGATATTAATTTTAAGTTTAAATATCATTTTTAAAATGATTCTAAAGCTAAATCAAAAAGAATGAACAGGGTACAGTTAATGTAATGAATTATATTAATTATATGAACTGTAACTTTACGAAAACGTATTACATATTTCTGAAATTAAATTGAAATCTACTGTGTTATGTATATTAACCATCATCGTAAATTTTCTGTTATATCGATCCTCCGATCCTCAATGATACATTTGAAGCTCTGTTTCAAGTTGAAGTGTATATGCGTTTCAGTTTACGTAAATATCGGAGGAATACGTGTAAATGATTTTATGTTTTTGATGTTTCTTGTCATACTTATGTTTATCAAGTAGTTATTAAATGCATGTTTGCTATATTAAGTGACTCTTCGTACGATAATCTAAATTCCACTTTTTTTTTTATGTCGTAGGTTCCGAATCTTCCATTCTCGTCATGCTATCGCAACAGAACTGTACAGGAAGTAAACAAAATTTGAAAGAATTGTCAGAGTCTTCACGTACTTGTAAGTAGCACATATGTTTTTTTAACTGCTTAAAAATTCTTTGTTATTCTTACGCAAATTTCCTTAAATACAGATTTTTTACAGTACTACATTAGCTGCGTAAAATTAACTCCACAAAACTGATCATGAAGCATTTTTATATATGCCTCAGGTGTATGAATTTCGGAAACATTGTGCTGTTAAGTTGTAGAGACGTTCTGTTATTTTGAAGCAGGGTCCTCACGGGACTCGAACTTGGACCTCTCGAATACGTATCGAGTGTGCTTCCAGTTTTACCAGGAAGGCACACGGAAAGGAGGGGGAAAATACCTTATACACTCCCCCTTTTAAAGGGAGACTGCGGATGAGGGGATCCATTCGCCAAATTAAAAAGATAACGAATTATCGTCCACCTTTTTTTAGTTCGGGCGCCAATTGTAGAAATATTAGTGTTATTTGTTTTTCCTTAAAGCAGGAGACATGAAAAATGAGCAATGCCGTCGCCGGAACGCTGGATCGAAGGCATGTGGAAAGGAGGGAAGAAGATTCCTTATAAGGTTGTAGGGATTTATATTTATTTTAAATAACCAGTTAAATTTAATTTTAAGTTACTTTCCTCTAAGCCTTCATTTCCCTAATTGTCAGTGCCAGAATATTTAAATTTGGTAGCGCGCGTAAGAAACGCAAATTCTACCAATGGGAGAAAAAGTTTAAATATCGGC
>KK122423.1:567696-608246 GCA_000611955.2 Stegodyphus mimosarum
AGAGAGAGTCTGGGAAATCTCTGTGCGTGGGTGTACGCAAGCTTCCGCTTAGCAGTTATAGCTGGTTAGACGTGGCTTAATCGCTATTATCTTGCTGCCACTAGACTCATCTACGCGCTGTAGGATACAGGATTGTATGAGGCCTGTAGCTTAATTCTACGACTTGTGAATATCTCCAATTTTGAGTTTTGATTCTACTATTTCAGTTACCGCCCAAGCAGAGGTGTAGTATGTTAGCGTCAAGTTGACGCATTGTAAATAATTTAAAGAGTTTAATAAAGGGAAGGTTTAAACTCTTCTTCGGTGCAATCACTATTTCTCCAGATTCTACACAATAGATAGACAATAGAACCTTACAAAGTGTTGAGAATACATTAATAGAACAGGAAGGTGATTTTGTCAGACACTTCATTTGATCAGTAGGAAGGCCCAGTTGTGAACTTTTTGTTCTTTCTTTTATTGTTTACTCCCATACACGAGCAGTCAGCTATAGTAACAGCCTCGTGAACAGATAATCATATAGAGGAGATCACGGGTTGCGCCAGTCTTTGGACACTTGTGGAAAAAGATTGATTATCTTCAGTTTTTATCAAAAACCTACTAAAGGATGGAATGTAAAAACATTACACCGCACTTCCTGTTGTACCATCAAATTATCACTGGGACTTTTCGTTTGACGGATTAGATGTGTTTATGTGTTGCAAAAACTCTGTAAGGTTATTAGGTATTTTCTCCCTCCTTTCCGCATGCCTTCGTGGTGTAATTGGAAGTATCTCGAAGCGTATCGAGAGGGCCAGGATTCAAGTTTCGGAGAGGACACTGCAGATTTTTCACGTCTCTTGCTTCCCCCCCCCCAAAAAAAAATAATAAAAAACCTGATGACTCTCTACAGTGACGCCAGAACTAAAAAGTGGTGGACGATACTTCATCACCACCAGGATTTGGCGATTGCGTACCCTAATCTTCAGTCGCCCTTTAAAAGGGGGAGAATGTCAGGTATTTTCTGAGTCCTGGCGAGGGTACTGCACATTTTCCACGTCGCCTGCTTATAAAAAAAACCTGCTAACTCAACAGGGTAATAAATATTCTCCTTCTCCGTAATTCAAACCTGAAAGGTAGCGTGCTCTGTTTCACTTCACCGTCCGGAGATTTTATAGTGGGGTTTCCAATAGGAAATCTAGTTACAAGTAACGGATTCCTTTATCAAGCTTTTTTATGCAAGAAAGTTTATAGAGTTCATTACGTTATTTTGATACTGAAGGCGTGAAAAATGAGCAATGTCTTTCGCTAGGACTCGAACGTGGACCTCTCGAATATACGCGCCGAGTGTACTAACAGCTACACCACGAAGGCATGCAGAAGGGAAGAAGAAAATACCTTATAAGTTATGGACTTATATTTGTATTTGAAAACGAAAAAACGTTTTAATGAAATTTTAACTCAAGATCTGATAATATTTTACTATTTTAATTTAATTTAGAAGTCAAACAACAATTTCACATATTCTTCCATCAATGAAATTCCGAGTTCCATACTCAAGGACCCCATTCCGGATATGAATTCCTGGGGTATTTACAGGATTCCTTGCCAGTGTAGTTTAATTTACATTGGCCAAACTAAGAGAGCCTTAAATTTTCGCATTAAGGAACATAAGGCATATGTTAGAAAAAAGTAAACAGAGAAGTTTTGAAAATCACTTTCAATTTTTCTGCTGCCAAAATTATTGAAAAAACATTTTCCATTTGTGACTGGATTTCAAGAGGCATTTCACATTCAAAATAATCTTTCTGTTCTAGTTAACGACTCTAATTCCAATCCATCTTTGCCTTCAGCCTTTAAAGAAATTATGTTTTAGTTCTGATTTCATCAACAGATGGCGCCAGTAGTTTGTCTCCTGTCCAGGCTTTCTTGTCGTATCTTATCTAATCATTATATCTTATCTCGTTCATTTGCGCTTCTGCAGCTGAGGTTGATGGTTCGGTAAAACCATCGAAACTACTCCTGTGAAAATTTGCAAATATAACGCTGATTTTTGTTGTTTGACTTTTAAATGAATATTTGTTCGGCGTGTTATTGTATTTTAATAATTTTAATTTAGTTTGTGTAAAATACCTTAGCATTTAAAGCAGTTTAACTGAGACTTTTACAGAGTCTAGGAATACGATTGTTGCCAGCGGAAAGAATTTTTTTACGTGCTATGTAATATGTGTATGTATATTTTGGATTATTATGATTAATCTTTGCTTTTTGTGCATTCGTAATCTGGCAGCAGACACAATATCATACACAAATGATCTTTAGTGATCGGTTTGTTCAGCTATCCACACACCATGTGATTTCCGGGTGAGCATATGATAATAATGCCTCGCAAAAATTCTCAAGGATTTTTACGGAAATGCAGAAAAATCCCTCAATTCATAAAGGTTGTTGAATAATAGCTGCATGGATATACCTGTGTCTGGACAGTAGTTCCTTTTCAGAATAAAATAAAACGAAATCTCCAAAATGTAACACAAAGAGCCGCGGGAAATCACAGGTGATTTTTCTGTCGAGGAGAACAACAAATTCTGTCGTTTGGTTCCTTAGGTTACCCCCCTCTAACTTTTTGGGAGGAGATTCTCTACCTCTCCTCCTCCTCTTTTTCATCTTTCTGAGAGAAACCCGCGGTTGCCATCGTGAAAGCTATTTTTAGTTTACTCCTGTGAGAGAGATCGCGAACTTAAGATTGTCCGTAAACTATGGTTGCCTTTTTATTTATTTATTTTTTTTTAGCCGCCGGTGTTTTACGTCAGTGGACACCTGAAAAAGAGCGCCAAAAGTCGCCAAAGTTTTGTATCTTTGGCGACCATTAAATGTTTTTCCGCTAAGTGTTTCTCAAAACTTTTTAGGTTACTGCCCTCTTGTTTCAGCTAACTTTTTGCAATGCCCATACCTTTTTCCCATAGTTGCATGCATGTGTTAGGGAACATACATGTGCATATGAATTAATGAAATAATTATAATTACTTAATTAATTAATTATATTAAGAAAAAATAATTTATGTAACATTTATTATTTCTTTGCCAATAAAAATTTGTCATTGTAAATAATAAGTAACGTAATATTTCAATTTCCTTTTAATGAAAATTACGTATGCATAGAATCATTCAATACGACTGCTGATAATAATATTTTACATTTAATGAATGAGATGGAGGCGTTTTGCGGGAAATTAGTTGTTTATTCGTGTTAAGACTCATTATTAGAAGTAATGAATTGTAACATTGAACAATTTGTAACCAATTTAGATTACTAGAAATTTTTACCGCTTAATATTATGCTGAAAATGATGCTAATTGGGGGGGGGGGAGAAATGCAAATCGCCATGTTATTCTGTATTAAATATGCTAAGATGTTAAATAAAATATTTTTATTCTCATAATTATGTTACTTAAAGATATGCATTACTGTCAGCCTAAAAACTGCATATCTTTAAGGGGACAGGGGCCTGTGGAACGTTTGCTAGAAATTCCAAAGCTTTTCGAGACGTAGGTGTATGCTACTTTGAAGACTTGTGTTTTGGGTGGATAAGGGTAACAGGAAAATGCTGCTTTCCATTACTTTGCTCTAGTAATGTGTCCAGACATTTTACAAGGCTAGACATTTACAAAACTTTTTTCAAGGGTAGACATTTATATTTTACTGGAACGGTTATAAGGTTTATCCTAAGTCTTTAATAGTTATTTTTAGTTTAAGCTACTTTCCTGCTCGTTCTAATTTCAGCTTACAATTTCCTACCAGAATGTGTTTTTAGAATCGCGTTTAATGCAATTGAGTAAGAGTAGTATTTAAGTTCCACTGACTTCGAGAGAGAGCCATAGAGTTTCTGACTAGGGCGCGTTCGCCTTTTGGCTACGTCTCTCTCTAAGCTGTTACTACGCTCCGCCGTATTTCAGACCCTTGATAGCTTCGCTAGCTTATTCGATATGTAAAGGACAACTACTTCGAATTTTGATAGCTTCGGCTATATCTTTTTAGTTAAGTATTAGTTAAAGCTTAGTTCTTATTATTTTGAGTTTGAGGCTTTGCTGTACGCCCAGAGAAAGGGGCCGACTGTTTTATTCTTATTTTGAGCAATAAAGGGTAATTAACCCTTCTTCAGGTTACGTCTCTGTTCCTGAACTAAAGCCATTATTCGCGTAACTGTTCAGGAAGTTCCTACACATTTAGGTGTTAGATAAAAGGGTGAAACCCCATATGGTTTTTCATTTATAGTTTACTAGAGCATTTACTAAACATTTTGCAATGGTGAACATTTATAAGACATTTTACAAGGGTAGACATTTATAGTTTACTAGATCGGTTTTTCATTTATAGTTTACTAGAACGTTCACAAGACATTTTACAGGGATAGACACTGTACAAAGCTTTTCAAAATAAATAGGTGACAATATATTGTAAACCAACGCGTTTTTCAGTTCGAAAATATTCATTGATCGATATTAAAATATGTGACACAGCTACAATTTCAGGATGAATTTTCTGAGAAAACGTACCGAACAAATAATCAAAACTGTTTTCTTTAGTTGTAATAAAAAAAGAAATCTAAGTAAATGTGCAGTAGATTAACATATTAAATTCTCAAAATGTTATTAAATCAATGTAAAGCTATTAAATAAAATTGCTAAATACTATTTTACCTACCGTATACTGTTGTCTTGTGAGGGAAAAAAATTGTTAAAAAGGCATAATGTTATTCCACTTCCCGTGTGGTTTCAACCCATCCGTTTCAATCTATATTCTGTAGTAAGAGATAAAACACTACTACTACTTTAACTTTTAGGATTTTCATGCGGACTTTGGCCTTAAACTTGATACCATTTAATCAAACTCTTTTTAATAAACTAAGAATACTTTCCTGTAATTTGATTGCTGAAATGTTTAACTTTTATTTTAATCTGTACAACAGTAATGCAGAATGTTAGTTTTGTCTGTATATATTTTTAACATTTTCTGGTTTCTTACTTGTTTAATGAACAACACAGTGAAATATTGTTCATTAATAAAATATTAATATTAGAACAGAAATACCACGGAAAGCTGTAGATTTATTTAAGCATTTAATATCTTTTCTTTTTATGACTTTTTTTTTTTAAAGTCTTCCAACTGTAATTTTATACGCATTGTCGCCACGAAGGCAATGAACTGTTGGCTGTGGAACCATGAACTCTTATTTCCTTACTATAACTTGCTATGCTGAAGGTCACTGTACCACTGTGGTCCACCCACCCCCAGCATCGTCGTCACCTGTTGCTCTCTCTGGTTCCTCATGGTCGGAGACTTCCCAACGTCACTTCCGGAGGGATGAGGGACGAACACGAAACCGGATATTGTGCAACCCCGCTCTGAAGCGTAGTTTCCAGGAGGAGGTTCGGTGCATAGGAGACAATTAAATACACACAAATGCTGTTTTTCAAAGTAAAAAACGGTGATTTTTTTCCCCCCTCCAACTTAAAATTGGGCATCGGGAGGTAGGTTTTGACAGATTATTCTAGCGTGTTCCTTCAGCCTTTCTGAAGCTAAAAATAACCACTACTGTCACTGAGTTAAAAAGTGCCGCCCGTTGTTAAGCTTATTGATACTGTAATTCTATATATAGGTGATATGATGCGGGGATTGTGGGTCAATGTTCTTGAGCTTCATGTCGAGTTTACAGTGTCACTATGGCAGGGTGACGGAAGTGATGTTGGAATTAAGCAATGTTTATATTTATGAAGAGGGTGCTATTACGCACGAAAGTGCCAGATGCAGATATTTCTTTATAATTTAGTAACGTTGTGATTAACAAGTAATACAATTTTTTTTTCTTAAATTTCTACTTAAGTCAACAAAGAAAATTTTTTAAAATACAAAATAATAATAATAATAATAAATAAAGTGTCACCCACTACAAGTTTAAAAAAATGTATTTGTATTTGAGTGGATGAATAAAAAGTATTTTATTAACGATTGAAAATTTGAACAAGACGTAGGGAGCGTGTGAGCTAATAGTAGGAATTTTTAAAAAAAATACAAATTAATAAAAATATATCGCGACAGTTAAATTATAATCTCACTAATTAGTAAATTTCAATTACGAGATTGACATTTTATTGCAACTGTTAATGAGTTTATATTGCTGTACTTGGATAATAAACTGTTTTGAGTGATATTCAGTTGCGATTATAATCTCACTAATTAGTAAATTTCAATTACTAGATTGATATTTTATTGCAACTGTTAATGAGTTTATATTGCTGTGCTTGGATAATAAACTGTTTTGAGTGATATTCAGTTGCGATTATAATCTCACTAATTAGTAAATTTCAATTACGAGGTTGACATTTTATTGCAACTGTTAATGAGTTTATATTGCTGTGCTTGGATAATAAACTGTTTTGAGTGATTTTCAGTTGCGTTTCATCCATAGAAATGGTTATCTGCAATGATATTTCTTAATTCAAATAGGTAGTAATTTATTTTAATGGGAGTAAATTTCATTTGAAGAGAGTTCATAAAGTCGTGAAACAGAAAACAATATTAGCTTGATAACATGAAACTTAGATCAGCCTATGTTATGCAAATATAAATAACTTCAGATCTTTTTAAGTGAAATTAATTAAAGAAAACTCTTTAACAATAATGTCATATTAAATTCCAAAAGGGCTTATGTTGGAATTTGTTTTGGTTCGATAGCAATACATATTTTATAAAGGTTGTCTGAACATAGAGACCACTTTTTCATCTATTCTTCGTAAATTTATATAATTGATTTGCTTTATTATTTTAAGTGCATAGATGACGTAACTGTAGCTAGATAATTCAAGTAATAAACATAAACACTTAATTTTAATCCTGCATTAAGAATAAAATTCTTAGAAAAATATATGTAGTGATTTTTATATCTTATTTCTTTTCCATATTTATAAAACCTCGTTTTTGCATCTTTTTCTCCTGCAATGGCTAAAACACTAAGAATAGTAGCTAAGGGAGTAATGCACGATGGGAACCTAATCCAGGTTCAGTTCCTGGATTTCAGCTGGGTGTTTATCTTTTTTTAACCACAACGTCACTAAATTGAGATTTTCGTGGCTTTTCTTACACGTAACATGACTACAAATCAGTTTTCCTTGAATGTTTCTCCTCACAAAATTTCTCCTAATTGCGTGATATCTTAGATGCTTTATCACGCAAAGATGAATATCTGAATATGCAATGATTACAAAAAAGTACCGTTATAGTAGTGGTAGATATTTTAATTTCTTATTTCATCGTAATTTTTATACTCAGCTTATAACTCAAACAACGCCACGTCGACGCGTGTTGCGATTGCAGAGTGAAATAAATACAATCTTTAAAGCAAACTTTTTAACCTTTTACGATCAGATGTTCTGAGAAATTTGTAGGAATTGGTGCCAGGTGGTTCTGCTTCGAAAACTTTTGTTTTTATTTACTAGGTACACTTCTTGAAACTCCTTACTTACTTACTTGAGAACCAGAAAATGTACATAAACATCCGGTCAGGAACTGACCTTGACAGAAATCCTCAAAATTGACCTTGAGCACTGACTGCTCCCTTTTATTTGCTCTTTTTTACACCCAAGAAGGCCTTTAAATACCCCCTCCCCCCACTTTCATGCTTTCTTTTCTCCGTGTTCTGTTTGAGAAAGCACACTTCATGCGGTAGAGTAGATATAGAATAATATTGGATATAGTATATAGTAGATATAGAATTAATTTCTGTTTTTCAAAACAATCAAATAATATAATAAATCTACTGCACGCTGTATGAACAAGCACACATATTTAGTTATTAGTCCAAAGGGATTTAGTCCCGAAGGACTATTACTTTCGTTTTGCGATTTTGCGTCGATTCACTCTGAATGCCCGTTTCACTTTTCAAATTGTTGCCACTAAATGTTATCGCTCTGCATTAAATTTTAAAAAATGAAAAATCTGCATAAATGTATGCATGTTTCTCGCATTGTGATAAAACCTAGAGCCATCGAATTTTGAATGACGTAATCCTACTGCGAATATGGGCATCTGGAAGCCCTAATTTTTAATTTGAAATTTGCTTTATTATCGATTTTATGTTTTGTAACATTTCAACGAATTTCTGATAAACAAACTAAATGATTTCAAAGCGAGCAATGGCAACACTGTACGATCATTTTAAAATGATTTTGCGATATTGATTTTGACTGAATTTTATGGTTTGAGTACGTAGTACATGATATTTAATAAAAAAAGGTAGCACACGAAACGTTAAAAAAACGCGTCTTTGGACGTAATTTAAAATCTGAAATCTTTCAGATTTTTTTTTATTATTATTAATAATACCTTCTTGCTGTTATCTTATCGCATGTTTAGTATCTTTAGTGCTATTTAAATTGTAAACAAACAATGGAGATGCTAGTACGGTGAAATTTCAATTATTAACGTATGTCCGAAGAATGTAAGTAGCTGAGTTTTGCATGCAGTCTATAGTGCGTAAAATGCGTGTATCCAAATCTTCAGAGTATAAGTTTATTAGTCCAAAGGGACAATTTGCCCAGAAGGACTATTAATTTCGTTTTGGCATTTTGTGTCGATTCACTAAAAGCGTTGATTCACTTTTCAAATTGTTGCCACCAGACATTATTGCCCTGTATTATATTTAAAGAAATTAAATAATGAAGAATCTGCATAAATGTGTGTATGTTTCTCGCATTGCGATAAAACAACGGTACTTAGTGCTATCAAATTTTGAATATTGAACGTTTCCACCCTAATATGGGTATAAATCAATATTCAAAATTTGATTGCTGTAATTACCTTTCTTTTATCACAATGCGAGAAACGTACATACATTTATGCAGATTCTTCATTATTTAGTTTATTTAAATATAATACGGGGCTCTAATATATGGTGGAAACAAACTGAAAAGCTAACCGACATTTATAGTGAACCAACGCAAAACTCTATAGTTAATTAATAGTCTTTCAGAGCAAATTGCCCTTTTGGACTAAAAAGAAAAGAAGATATTAATATTATAAACACTTTTTCTTCACTCTCGTTCCAGTTTTCTAACTGTAGAGCTTTCACGAAGAGGAATTAATTTTTTTTTTTCGTATTTATATAAAAACTTTTGTGAGCTCAAGAACTTGTAAAGAGCAATTTTATAATGGTCCTCCAATAACCCGTCTTCTTTTTAATGTATGTTATTCTTATTTTTGGAACCGAAAAAGACCAGGTGTAAGGGTCAGTGAACCACTGCCAAGTAGACGGTGTCCAGATGGATTGTGGACATATGCGTGGACAATGCTAGTGGTACTTTCTCAATAACATCCGGTCAAAGACTTTCAGTAAGTTTCGCTTGTATTCAGGGGCCATATTCCACAGCTGCGGTGGAATGGTAATATGTAGTATTTACTTAGATTATTTTAGGGCATAAGTAAGAATCGGTACCTTTCTGATAATCTTTACATTTTTTCACCAGCAATAATTTTACTCCAGAGAAGTTTCTGTAAGTAAATTCACCTGGCAGCAAGTAAAAGTAATGTCAGGAGATTAGTCAGTTTGCAAATATCGTTTGCTTGAATTGGAAATTCCATCTACAGTTGATGGCTACATAAAGAAATTTACGATACTACAAGGTAAATGTCGTAAATTGTTGTATTTGCTCTCTCCTTCCTGTATGCCTTCGTAGTGTAACGTTAACACACTCGGCGCGTATTCAAGAGGTCCAGATTCGAGTCTGGCGAGGGCACTGCTCATTTTCGTGTTTCTTACTTCAAAAATCCTAATCACTCTACAGTGGCGCCCGAACTAAAAAAGGTGGTGGATGATGGTTCTTCACCACCAGGATTTGGCGATTGGGTAACCTAATCGCCAGTCACCCTTTAAAAGGGGGGAGCATATAAGATATTTTTTTCCTCCTTCCAGCATGCCTTCGTGGTGTAACGATTAGCACATTCGGCGCGTATTCAAGAGGTCTAGGTTCGAGTCTCGGCGAGGGCATTTCTCATTTTTCACGTCTCCTGCTTTAAAAGCCGTAATGACCCCATAGAGTGAATACAAATATTTGAATATAATAAGACTTACATGTCTAAAGTAAAATCCACTTGCAAGGTAGAGGTGTTAAGTATACTATGAGAAGAGAACCCACACATTTTTCACTTGAAAAGGCATTTAATCAAATCATTTTAATTTTTCCTTAACTATTACTCCTTAATTAAGAAAATTGCTTTTCATGATTAACTGGCTGTTGGTTTCTTGTTAATTAATTTTTAAAGTTTAGATGTGGAAGTTCCTCTGGCATTGATTAATTTTTGCTTAGCTCTAATATTTTTTCAGGCATATTATTTAGCTTATTAAGCAATAAATTTTGTCCTGTAGGGAATGCTAACCTGAGCAAAGATTGCTTGTCCTTCGAGCACGATCCGATTTTTATTTTGTTTAGAATAAATTAGTTTTCACAGATTTTATTTACTAGCATATCTTTAAAAGCCAACTGAGATTTTTGTTAAAAAAAAAATGTGTGGATCGTGGAATTTTGAAAGCTAAGTGAATTTCGATTTGTGGTTGTCCTTGAATTTGAAATAAAAGCTTCGTTAGATTAGTACTGAATGCATAGACATAATACAGAAAAAAGCCACTTTATTTACATGTCATTTAAAAAAATGAGATAAACGCAGTAGCTGCATGTATTTATGTGATGTCTACGTAATAAATTCTACAGGAGATGAAGCATATTTCTTATTCTTTATTTAATTAAATGAGATTAAAATTGTTAATAATACCTTGCAAGATATTTTCTCCCTCCTTTCTGCATGCCTTCGTGGTGTAACGGTAGCACACTCGGCGCGTATTCGAGAGTTCCAGGTTCGAGTTCCGGCGAGGGCATTGCTCATTTTTCATGTATCCTGCTTCATAGTAACCTAATGGTTCAACAACCCTTTGCTCAAAGAAACAGAATGACTCAATAATTTCTAAGTAACAGATGTCTGAATATAATCCGAAAAGAGATTCCTGTTATACTTTTCGTTGCATTAAATAAATAATTACGATAAAATACTTAATTTTCATTTTAGAAATATCGTAGAGCTTATGCACTCTATTTCTACGGTAATTTTTTCTTCTTAATTTCAAAAGGGTTGTGTAAAGGTTCAGATTATTTTTTTCATTAAATTCTGTTTAGTGCTAGATTAAAATAAATGTCAAAATACGAAAAATATCAGTCGTTGCTGAGTTTTTTAAATATGGAATGAAATAGTAATTTTTAAATATAATTTTATGCCTTGTTTTGTTTTCTTATTTTCAACTGATCTAGTTACCTGAAACATTTTAAGCACAATGTAAATTTTAGCTGCCGAAACAATTTCTGAAAAGTCTTGTCTTATTTTTAAACCACATATAGTGGTTTGGTTTGGTTTATATGATTACAGCAAAACCTCAAGGGCTATCTGCCTAAGGATGGATACTTTCGTGGAGGACTTTCTAAGTGAAACTATCTCGTATATACGTTACACATGGGCGAAACCACGAAAACGCCTCGTACAGGCAGCCTGTTTACGGGATTCGAACCTCGGACCGAACTACCAGTGTTCAGTGACTTACCGTTCGACCGCTAGTGGTGGGCCCCTCATATAGTGATGCCCCTATTTATTTAAGTGGCTATTAAGTGGCTTATTTGTGATTGTTTCCCTTTATTAATTTGAATTGGCTATTATATGTTTAATCGCCTTTTTTTGCGATCACTTTATATATGAAATAAGTATTTTTTGATTTAAATCAAGTCAGCGTAGTTATGTTCATGAATTTCAGGATATTATTTTTCTTATTGTTCTAAAATTTATATTAAAGAGTTTGTATTAAGAATAGTATAGTTTTTATTTGCATAAAAATACATATTATTTAACTATAAGTTTTTTTTAATAGCAATATCTGATATAATCATCTATGGAGTATGAAAAATGTCGTTTTTAGAGGTTAAAAGGATTTATGTTTATTAATTAAAAATAATCTTCGAAAAGAATATTTTTAAAACTTTTTTAAATAATTTTTTTTTAATATTAATGTTAATTCAGTGTATATTTTACTGGATCAAATGCTTTTTAAACAACTTTTAGTAATTCCTAATAATAACGACGTAAGTGTTAAGCCGTAAGTCCTTCAGCAAACTAATAATAAAGCTTTTTTTTATTATGGCCTTTATTCAAATGTCGCCTAATTTAAAATTTTGAAGTTTGTTCTTTAATTGGCATAAAAAGAAGAAGCGTTTTATTAGTAAGGTTTGAAGAAAAAAAAAAGAAAAGGAAAGATTATGAGATTAAAATTTTCTATTTTTCTGATTTCCAACCTAATTAAAAAAGCTGGTAACAAGGTATTATTATGTGAAAAGTTTAAACAGAAAATTCTTTTTTCCTCCCCTCCCCACGGCATAAAGAATTAGAACTTGTACTGAATATCCAATGAGTTCACCTCTCTGTTCAAAAATTAGTTTAGAAAAAAATACTTTGACCTCTTTTCTTACACAAACTTCATTTATGCAAAAAAGAAAGAAAGAAAAAAAAAAAAAAAAACGTCCTCTGTATTGATTGCAGCGATGAGTTAACTTTCACCTGCTGTCTGTTTAAGTAAGAACAAGAAGTCAGCCTTTTCCTTGCATCTCATTCTGTTAACCTCAATGTTTAACCTATAAATGATCACGTGCAGCATTTTGGAAGGTGCGATTGCAAACAATCCTTTTCTTTTTTCACTATTATTGCCATTGTATTGAAAGAATTAGATACCATAAATGTGGTATCTTAGTATTGAATGAAAAATATTTTATATGTTTATGAAGTCATTTTAAATGAGTTACATAGCAGGATTGTTTAATAAATTATTAACATTAGATGAGGTTTTCTCATTTAGACTCGTAAGTCTTGAAACCTGAATCTTGAGTTTGAATGTAAATGAATTGTTACACATGTGGACAATCAATCTACCTGTTTCTAAAGTAAGTGTGTTCTTTGCAGATTTTAGTTATGGCCTTCAGAGAAATTTTAATTCATTATTATTATAAAAGAATTCTCACGATATTTTATTTGATGGACTTAGCTGTAAAATCTAGTTGATCTTTAAGCAAACATCACACATTAGTGCGAAATATTCGTTTCTGCATTTCTTATTGAGGATTATGCGTATGAATTATTCATTCCAATCCGCTGAAAATTCGTTTTATTGACTCTTAGCTATTATGTTTGCTCCTTAGCATGAAGATCATAAGATATTTGATTTAATTAATAACAGTTGTAAGATTCTTTAATTAATTAATTAATTTAATTAATAGCAGTTCCCTTTCAGGGAATATATTCATCAATAAATCATTAATAATTTCATTATGAATGAGGTATGATGTAAATTTTAGCATCGATTTCTTCATGATTAGTATTCCACCCAGGATAAAATGAATGGCTAATAATAAGTACTTGTATTTCAAGAAGAATAATTCCCTCTCCCCCGCCTTCTTGCATTTTTATTTAATAAATAAAACTAAATTTTCATCTAGTTAAAAAAAGAAAACTCTATAAAATTTTAAGGAACACTAATAATTAACTTGTAGAGACATTAGGTATTTTTGGAAGCACCAGACATGAAAAATGAGCAACGCCTTCGCCGGAAATCGAACCACGGACCTCTCGGTTACGCTTTGAGCATGCAGACCACTACACCACGAAGGCATGCGAAGAAGGAGGGAGAAATACCTTATAAACTCCCCCCCCCCTTTTAAAGGGCGACTGGGGTTTGGGGGACCAAATCGCCAAATCCCGGTGGCGGAGAATCATCATCCGCCACCTTTTTTAGTTCGGGCGCCAGTGTAGAGACATTAGGTATTTTTGGAAGCATCAGACATGAAAAATGAGCAACGCCTTCGCCAGGAATCGAACCACGGACCTCTCGGTTACGCGTCGAGCATGCAGACCACTACACTACGAAGGCATGCGAAAAAAGAGGGAGAAATACCTTATAAACTTTCCAGTCAATTCCAGTCACTTCGAAATTCCCTCCTTCCCCCTAAGAATGTTAGAGATGTACTTTTCACTCTGAATTCACTTCATAATCTCTTGTTATTAGTTCATATCACCTGCGCAGCGATTTAAAATCAAAGCCAAATCGCGCTATAGTATGGACGAATTAGACAGTCAGTATCCTTATCAATGTAATATTAAATGTATCTTAATTTTTCAGCAAGGAAAAAAATAACGATAAAACATTTAAAAGAATATTTTTCTTCTCTTTAACTCAGATAAGAGTGCTTGCCTCTTTTGTTAGCATATCTCTGACTATTGGTCAAATCCTTATTATAAATTTAATGATCATCTCAATAACTTTGCATTTAGTGATTACTTGAATTATTTGAAGTATGTCTAAGTTTATCCTCCAGTGGATCTTATTCAACTCGTGGTAAAAATAAAGGCAGTTTTCTGGTTTAATTCAAATTTAAGCTTTTTATTATTTGTTTGCCATTTTCCATCCTTTATTCTGTTACTTTTGAGCCTCTGTTAGTTTGTGTTCCGCTTATTTTTAAATTCCAATGTATTTTTTATTTCGTATTTGTTATTTAACTTTTGTTTATATTAATCACTTTTTAACTTTTAACGAATGTATTGGGTTGTACGAAAAGTAATTTCGTTTTATCTCAACAAAGGGCTTAATTGTATTTTTTTCACAGCCAGTTTCACACTTAAAAAAAATGCCACATAATCATTGTATATTTTGACAGCTGATACAGTAAGGCTTGTTTGTGAAAAAAATCGATTGATTCTACGCGGTAGTTTTTGTTTGGTGCCGTGTGAAATATGGAAAGTGTAAAGCAGCATTTTCGGCACATTTTACTTTTTTACTATCGGAAAGGTCAAAACGCTGTTCAAGCAAGAAAAAAATTATCCGATGTGTATGGAGAAAATATATTAACACAACGCCAGTGCCAAAACTGGTTTGCAAACTTTCGATCCGGTAATTTTAATCTGTCAAATCATCAGCTGTCAAAATATATAAAGACTATGCAGCTTAAATGAGAAGTTGGTTGCGAAAAAATACAATCCTCTGTTGGGAAAAAAAATTACTTTCCGAACAACCCAATATAAGGTTTTAATATACACCAATGATTCTCAACCACTGTGCCGCAGCACTTTTGTATGCCGAAAAATTCTTAAAGTGTGCCGCCAAATTTTAGAAATGTATATAGTAAAAATTATAATGGGTTTAATCCTAGTACACGGTACACATGAGAATTGGCGAAATTTGGTTTTGAGACATAAGCAAGCGCGCCAATTGTTTTATCCAAGCCGATTTTGGTGCTCTGGAGGAGAGCGCATTTCGGAGCATTTTCGCGCATATTAAGTACATAATTTAAACTGGGGAGTTCTGATTGGTGCAGATGGGAGACTAGCTTACTTATCAGATATTTTTGTCATTTTTAATAACATTAATGCAAGGGCCGAAAAAAATGTACTAAACTCAACAGGTAAATTGGTGAGATTCCAAAAACAAATAACTTTATGGAAGAATAAATCTCAGAAAGGCAATTTGGAAAAGTTTGAGTCAGTCCCAAAAGATTTTAATAAAATTATTCATAAAATTGTTTATTGACCATTTGGCAACATTAGACGAGAGAATTACTTATTATTCCACAAATTTAGATATAAAAAAAAAACTGATTGGGTTCATAATCCATTTGTGATAACGAATACTTCTGTATTTGAATTAACTGTGAATGAAGAAGAAGAACTAATTTCAGCTTTCTAATAATCGAGATTTCATTTTAAATTATTCGGAAGAATCAATTAATTCATTTTGGATTAACGTTAGATGCGATTATTCCATGATGGCCAAAAAAGCTTTAAAAATATTATTGCAATTTTCTACATCTTATTTGTGGGAATTCGAATTTTCAGTATTAACCAACATAAAAACGAATAAAAGATCGAGACTGTTAAATGTAGAAGACGATATGAGAGTAGCATTGCCATTTCACGACCAAATATAAATGAAATTATGAAAAAAAAAAAACATCAAACTCAAATTTCTCATTAAAAGTATTCTTATTATTAGCTTGTAATTAATATCTTAATAAATGTATTGCTGTTTTTGTAGTACGTATTATTTTATTTTACGTTCAAAATTATTATCATAAACCTTTTTACTCAGTGTATTTATAGGTAAATAAACAACTTCTAAACTTATCTTTTTCTTTGTGTGCCGCAAAATTTTGAAATGGTTAAAAGTGTGCCGCGGAAAAAAAAAAAAAAAAGATTGAGAATCACTGATATACACAATATCCGCGGTTTTATTAAAGTGAAAGTTGGAGTGTATATTATTCAATCTTTCTGTAATTCATATTATACATATATTACCATTATTATTGCTATCCGTATGGGTACATATAAATGGAAATGTGTATGTATGTATATTATATCTATATTTCGGGCATTTACACGGACCTTGAAATATCTTTGAGGAGGAAACGTAGATAAAAAGGAATCATCCTTTTGTTTCACACTTTCTTCGAGGAAACAGTTATATGGTAGTTGGGTGGGAAAATGGCTCTCGTAAAAAGGTTTTTGACCGCCAACTTAGATTTGTAAACAATTACTTTTGAGAAATTTCTTTTTTCCTATTTATATATCGTTAAAACACAGGTAGGAAGGACGTCGCTTTTTATCTGGTAATAAAAAATGAAAACCGCAGCAGCAACAAAATGCGCGGAAAATCATGTATGGAATTCTGTTCTTAAATCAAAATCTCCTCAGGAAGAAAAATGACTTATCTTTTCACATGTTCTTTTTGCTATGTGGTTAGTACATTGAACTCGGGGCTTGTCTGCGGTTTTGTTCTTTCAATCGAACGAATAGTTATCGAAAACTAGTTCTAACTAAACATAACGGTCTGTTGTTTTTCTCTTTATGTTGTCAGTTTCTTTAGAAAGTTAACTTTCAGTTGTTATAACTGTTGTTTTGGTTTTATTTTTTGCAGTTTAGAAAGGGGGAATTCCTTCACATAGCTACTTCCGTTTCCGCATATTTTAAAGTTTTATTGCTTCAGATATATAGCTGTTGCCTGGAATCTTTTTGCATCTGTGATCCACATGTTAGGAAATTCTGAAATAGCACCTGTGTAATTTCAGATACAAAATTGGCGTTGAGTCATTGACATGTTTAGGGTTTTAAAAAAACATTTTATTTCATTTACTAGTAATAATCCATTAATTTACAAGATCGAGTCACAGCGAGGGCATTTCATCTCTCCTACTTTAAAAAAAATACCTAATTTTTCTACAGTGGCGCCCGAATTAAAAAGGTGGTGGATGATGATTCTCCACCACCAAGATTTGGCGATTGGGTCCCCTAATCCCAGTCGCTCTTTAAAAGGGGGAAGTGTATAAGGTATTTCTCCTGCCTTCTTAGCATGTCTTGGTGGTGTAATGGCCAGCACAATCGGCGCGTATTCAAGAGATCCGAAGTTCGAGTCTCGGCGAGGGCATTGCTCATTTTTCATGATTCCTGCTTCAAAAAATGTGTTCTGTTTCGAAATAACCTAATGCCTGTACAAATTAATTAGTACTCACATCGGTATAACTATGCTGCCAGTTTCAGATATGTCAGTATGCGATAAAAAAATTCAATTTCGAAAGCGAATCCAATATATTATTACTTATCGTTCCTAAAACATGTTTCACGTATCATAATATGTAAAATTAACAAAGCAATAACCGTGTGTTTGGCGTAGATTTAAGTTAAGACTCTATCGATTTCGAGGGCAAACAGGTGCAGGTCCCTCTTCATCAGGAGCAAAGAAATTTGCGTATAGGTTGTAGTTCAGACTATATCGATTTCTAGGGCAAAAAATTTCAAGTCCTTCTTCATCAGGAGCAAAGAAATCTGCCAAACACAATGTTGTTGCTTTGCTAATTTTATGTTTTACTTTGGCCTATCTTTCTTCTATCTTGATCAGGATATGACTGATTGACACTTTGGATTTGATAAAATGATATCTGCTTGTCATCTTATATACACAGTCCAGTCACATTAATGTGACCATCTGTCAAAAGCCAGAATAACCACCTTTCGCAGAGCGGACTGCTGCGAGACGTGCAGGAAGAGAGTCACATAGGTCCCTGAAGGTGTTCTCTGGGATGTTGAGCCATGCCGACTCTAATGCCGTGGCCAGCTGCGCTAGATTACGCGGTTGAGGATCCGTGGCGCGAACAACTCGATCGAGATGGTCCCACAGATGCTCGATTGGGTTTAAGTCAGGTGAGTTTGCTGGCCAGGGGAGGACGGTAAACTCATCCTGGTGCTCTTCGAACCACGCACGTACACTGGCAGCTGTATGGCACCTCGCATTGTCCTGCTGGAAGATGCCATCATCCTGAGGAAAAACAATGCGCATGTAGGGGTGAACATGGTCCGCAAGGACAGATGCGTACTTGTATTGATCCATTGTGCCTTCCACAATGATCAGTGAACCTAGAGAATGCCAGGAAAACATTCCCCAGACCATAATGCTCCCGCCTCCAGCTTGGACCGTTCCGGCAATGGTTGCAGGGTGGTTCCTTTCAGAGGTTTCACGCCTTATACGCCAACGTCCATCTGTCCGATGGAGCATAAAACGCGATTCATCCGAAAACGCAACCTGTCGCCACTCAGTGGACGTCCAGCTGCTGTACTGGCGTGCAAATTCTAGCCTTCGCCGTCGATGAACAGCAGTCAGCATAGGTGCACGAACCAGGCGTCTGCTTCGGAGGCCCAGACGCAGCAATGTTCGCTGAATAGTACTTTGGGAGACACTTTTGGTAGCCCCTTGGTTCATTTTGGTGGTCAGTTGCTCAACGGTAGCCCGTCTATCTGCCCGAACGCATCTCCGCAACCGTCGTTCGCCTCTGTCATCTATGGCCCGTGGTGCACCACATTTGCCACGTCGCTGATTTTGGACAGTCCCATTTTGCCATGCACGGTACACTTTTACCACGGCGGCACGCGAACAGTTCACAAACTCAGCCGTTTCGGAAATGCTTCCACCCTTGGCCCGAAAGCCAATGATCATGCCCTTTTGGAAGTCGGATAAATCGCTTCGTTTCTGCATTACGCCAACGATTGAAATGTTTTCCGAAGCCCTCACACACCCTTTATATACGCTCAACTGCACTGTGCTGCCACCTGCCTTCTGTGATCGGTTATTTAACTCTGACATGGAAAGTACGTGGTGGTCACATTAATGTGACTGGACTGTGTATCAACCTTTTAAATTTCATTAATGAACTTAAATGTTAAATAGATTCGGGTACGATGTGGTGGGACATAGGACATGCTCTGCTTATTTGTGTAATGATTGTTCAAACAGTATCCAACGTCTGATATATTCATTTGTGAACGGAATCTTGGGAAATATTTGCTTAAAATTGTGTCTGCCTAAGAGCAGTGCCTTCGTAGAGGATTTTCTAAGGGAAACTGGCTTGTATAGACTTTACAAATAGGGAAGACTATGAAAACACCCATGCAGCCAGCCTGTGCGCCTAAAATTGAACCCCAGTCGAACTACCAATGTATTCAGCGACGTTACCGCTCGGCCGCTGGTGGGCCTGTGTTATAGCACCTTCAATTCCCCTTTATCTAACAGGCGACTGAGGAAAGGCGCAATCTGCGAACTTAAGTTGATGATTAATCAATGCCCTCAACGTTTTAATTCCGGCTCCAAAATCGTTCATAGCAAGCACAGTATACATGCTAGGAAGTGCTAAGAAAGTATTGTTGTTGTTGTTATGATTATCTCACTTCTCTTACAGTAATATCAGAACAAGCCTACGAAATACATTGTGGCAAGGAGAAGAAGATTGCGCCTATCATTGGCAAGAGACTTTAGCACCAATACAGGTCACAATACGACTTTGTTCAGTTCTGCCCTCAGTTCTGATGGAGAGCATTCCGGACGGGGTGGGTCCGAGGGTCTCCAACATTTCTTTGCCTACCACCAACCTCTCGAGAGAACCTTCGGCTCGCTGCATATTTACAATGCCCCCATGCCGCACGGACACTATGCATTTGCAAACATCCATGCCTTTTCCGGGATTCTAACCTTCCGTACGGCAGTCAACATCACTAATCATTACCCCGGTTGGGCAACAGTCCTAAGACAGTTACAAATCTATGTATTCTAGCTACCTGGTTACCCCTTGGTAACTACTTGAATTTAAAGACTCTAATTAGATGATTGTAACTTTACCGCTGCTGTAGAACGTTGCCAGAAATGTTTTTAAATCTCTCTCCTAATTATCTTGTAAATAATTAACTTGGGAATTCCATTATCTAGATCATCGAATTCAAATTGCATGAGGTCGAATGGACGATCTGAAAACAAATTAGGGAACCGAATTCCCCCCCCCCTTTAATTTAACCTCAAAAAAAGCAAAATAAAAAAATAATAAATAATAAAAAAAATAATAAATAAATTTAAAATTTCGCTAGCTAAATATTTATCAAAACACGCATAAGCGATAATAATAATGTGACAAAGGAAGAGAATTCGAGTTTATATTTGTTTTTATCTTAATGTTTGGTATCTGTAAGAATATTTTTGTTGGTTACGTTTTGTAATTCAAACATATTTACAGCTAAATATTAAATTCTTACACTGACATTTCTTTCAAATAATTCTAACACGTTTAATTAATCATTAAATCACTTACTTTATATTAAATTTTAAATAAACAAATTATGTAAACTTTCCAAATTTTTAGAGAAAATTTACTAAAATTGGACAAAACTCTAGAAACCTCTTTCTAGGCTAGTCTCTTATTAATTAATTTGTAGGGTTTCACTTTATTTTACTAATAGCTATTTTATTTTTAAGACAGCTTTCGTTTACTTCCTCACTTTCCTACGAGAATGAGTTTTCAGTTTCACGTTTTATGCAAAATAGGGAGAAACTACTGCTTAACCTGAGGTCTGAGGTACTTCAGTAAGAAAGCTAGAGAGAGAGAGAGCGTGTTTTGCTGTTTCGCCACGTTGCTGTGCGAGTTAAAGCTTGCTAGTTTATGGCCGTGAATTTTTAAATAACCGCCAACTACGCAGTAACAACTCTGCGCAGCTTAGCATGCTTAATCTACGTAGCTTTAGCTTAATTTTACATTTTCTGTTTTACGTTCAAGCCAAAAGTGTTGGCTTTGTGGATGCCCAAGAGGGGGCCGTCTGTAAATACATTGAGTTCAAATAAAAGAGTATTTTAAGCTTTGCTAAAGGGGAAGAATACCTTCGTGGAGAACTCTTTACAGGAAACGCGTTCGTGCATTGCACATGGGAAAAATCACGAGGGCCACCATGCAACTGTAGCACTTCATCGTGCGAACGACAGGCGCCGCAGTCAGCCAGAGGCGCAGATCACATGTTCTGGTTACGTCATCTTTCGCCTCAAGGCCTCTTTTTGGCGGGTGCCGTTGGAGTGAAAGGGTTGTTACGCAATGCTCCCGGTACGAGTCTCATTCCTGTATGCATAATAAAGTATATTTTTATATGAAGTGCTTTTACATTCAATTATGAAGTCAGATCACCTTTAATGTAACCATCTTGAACATCAACCACTCCTCACAACCATCCTGTTCGTAGAGATTTGAGCTGCGTGCGAAATCGAATGTTCAGCGATTTTTATCGCTCCGTTGCTGCTGGGCTCGTAAAAGGAAAAGCGAAATTAAATTTAGTACTTTTCTAGCCGGTGTAGTTTCGGGTTTATTAATGTGGTAAATTTTTTCATATAAATAAATAAATGGCATGGGATTTACCATTTTTATTTGGCAGTTTTCTTAAATCTGGCTCTAAAATCCGCTGAAATTTACTGTCCTTTCTTTTTTTTTTTTTTTTTTTTTTTATTTTTTTGCCGTTAAATTCATTAAGGCCGCCTGATTACCCAGAACTACCTAAAAAGCGGGCGGCTTCTTGTCCCCACCCAATTCTGCGCGACGCGAAAAAAGCAAACAATCGCATCTCTTCATGATGCACTGCTATTCTTTGGACTGCACAGTTTTTTTAAGTAACTTTTCACTCACCAGCGTTAAAAATAACGGCACTTCAAGCCGGCTTTTGGCTGAATTCCGCCGCCATTCAGTTTTGGCATGGAAAAGAGAAATGGGAGGAAATGCTAGGTTCTTAAATGAGAAACAGCCACGTGTTATTTAGCCGTTATAGGTATTTATGTCGCAGTTAGAAAGTCGCTATCAAAAAACCCTCGACCTTGGAAATGGCAGGGACGCTGTAAAAATGGCGGCGTTTCTTTACAATTTTTACCCGGTAGGCGGACTGGGTGAATCGCGAAAATTATGTTCGCTGGGCAGGTGTTTGATCATAAATGACCGCGAATAGAGCTATGTTTCCTGAGCGTTACGCCTGGTGAATTCCTATTTAAAGAACTTTTTTTAATTTGCTAAATATAATTTTACCCTGCTTAATATTCTCTGTCTGTTTGTTCTCAGCGGAATATTAACTTCATATTTGTCTAGAGAAGGCCAGTCGCGGCATGTGTTGTAACCACGTACACTATTATTTCACACGGGATGAACATTTGACAATACAATGATGGCCAGCTATTTTTTTATTAAGAAAACTATGAATATTCGTTGTTCTGAAATTTATTACAGGTATGCTTCATGTCATGTTTTTATGAAATGCTTTAATGATTTTAAGCATCGGCGAAGAACATAAACTACGTTCAATATTGTTGGAGAAATATCGCATTTTTCCATGATATTTTATATTTTATGTTATACGAATTAATTACTTTATTGTAATGCATTTTTAGCTTCCAAAAGGGCTATTAGTCTCAAAAAGGCATTTTGCGTCGTTTCATTTTCCGCGTTGATTCACTTTTCAAACTGTTGCCACCAAATGTTATCACTATGTATTATATTTAAAGAAACTAAATAATGAAGAATCTGCATGAATGTTTCTCGCACTGTGAAAAAACGATGGTACCCAGAGCCATCAAATTTTGAATAACGTAGCCCTTCAACTGAACATGGACACTGAGAAGCCCGAATTTTGAATTCCGAGTTTGTTTTATTATCTATTTCAAATTTTGTAAAACTTTATAACGAATTTTTGATTAAAAAACTCAACGATTTCGAAGCGAGCAATGGCAACACTGTACGAAAAGGAAAAAATATATATATATATCACCAGCGCGTGAGACTATGTATGGGAAATTCTAAAGATATGCTGTTTTATTGTTTTTGAATATTTTGTGGTACTGCTGTTGAATTGAATTTTTATGTGGTTTAAGTACGAAAAACATGATATTTAATAAGTAAAACATTAAAAAAACGTCGTTTTGGACGTAATATATAAAATCTGAAAGATTTCAGATTTTTTTTTTCCTATTTTAAATTTTTTAGAAATACTTCTGTCATTAGTTTTGCGTCATTGGTAGCATGCTATTACAATTTTTCTTACTTTAATATAAGATGGGTCAGCTTCATTGAGTACTTATGTTTAAATTTTATATAAAATGTTGGCTAGCGGTGGCAGGAAAGGAGTTGGTTTTATTTTATAAGAAAAGCAAATAAAATTCGTGTCCGTTTTTATAGGTTTTCAATTGTTTAAATTCTTTATTTTCTCACCGGCTCACAATTAAACAAAAGATGCTTTTTGAAATGGGAAATGCCTGAGTTTTTAGGTTCAGCCAAGATCTTAACTATACTTGTACAGTTTTAAACTTTCACCTTATACTCTCAATAATATACAACGAAAATCCAAATGCAAATGCATCTAACTTTTAGTTCCTGCTCAATTCTAAACTGTGTAAATGCTTGAATTAGTCAAAATTATATCTTATATTTACATATTATTTAGCAATAACTCCTGAAAGAAATTTTATGATGACAACTTTAAAATTTTTTTCCAGAATTTGCTACTGATTTTCTTTTCTCGATTTTAATACATTTCAATCAGATGCAACGAAGGTGGTTTGGATTTATCTCACACGGAAGGGAGAAAAGTTTAATTTTTAAATCCAAAAGAAAAATTCAGTTTTTGTTATGATATAAAATAGATGGCGCCACCAATCTTCCATATTTTTTCGAAAATCCAAGGAGAAAAAGGGAAAAAATTAGATGACAAGTTTTAGGTATTTTTTTAATAATTAATTTGAAAGATTGTTTGTATATTTTCATGAGTGGCTTTTCCCAATTTGTATTAAAATTCATAACACATAAATTTATTTAAACGTTTCTTTTATGAGCGCTAATCACCGCTTTTTATAATGAAGTGGTTTTCTGTTCTACAAGTTCTAGAATTGTATTACTTTTTCGCCTAAAAGTTACGTTAATATAACCAAGAACTTCATCAACTGTCACATGATCATTCAGATATAGGCACTCTGATTCGTCCATGGATTCTAATGCGCAAAATTATAAACAATTATTTTTCTCAAATTATTGACAAACTGTAAACATTATTCACTATTTTTCTCGAATTCATCTATCATTTCTACATCTTATTCAACAGCTGAATTATCATTATATGTTATATCTCCAGCGAAAATATAAACTCAAAAGTTTTATTAACATCTTATTGGAAGTTAACAGTCACGTGAACTGGAATACTCCACTTGTATCTACTCACGCATAGTATTTATAAATACTTTAAACCTAAAAAGATTTGCTGATTTTGTTTAGATTTTTACACAAAAATTCTCAACTGCAACTTAGTCTTTACATCAAACGACTTCTTGTACTCCTTTGACTTTGCTAATATATTTTTTCGCCTTGCGCGGGGTGAACCACCCTTAGCATTTACGAACGCAATTGCCCTAGGGCTCACTATTAAGTGTACTGGTGAAAGCTCATAGAAGCTAAGCCCATTTATCAAAACAAAGATCAAGATTGGGAGAGAAATCGTAAACTGCTCAGCACTAAACCAGTTAAAAAGTAAATATCGTGTAACAAATACTTTCAGCGGCGAAGGAGAAAGTATAAAAATTTGTTTGCTGTGAATTCCTTCTACATATTTTAGTGTAGTTCTTAAATCTAAATAAATAAGTAAATTATAAAAGTCTTTTATTTCTTGCATGCTTAACTCCTGTCTCTCGCTTTCTAATCCTATTTATTACATTTTTTATTACAGCTCACAGCTGATTTAAATCTGTGTGTTAAATTTTAGTGTCCGAGTTAACTGTGTCTCGTTTTGCCTTCGAACATCAGAAGAATTAGTAATGGAAATGAATGTAAACAGTTATTCAATGAAACATCTCGTTACAACACAAACAGTTTATTTACAAGTCTAATAAGTGACAGCTGTAGTTTCATCATCTCAAAACAACAACACTTAAAAAATATAAATGACGTAAGATAATACTCATTAATTATTTAATACATATGAAATGCAACTAAGCCATTTATCTCATAAAAAAAGACGAGCTCAAAACGAAAATGTAAACACTGTCCACTGTTGCCATACGTAGTTTTCTAAATTAGTTAAACAAAGATAATATTAGATAGAGGTTCAATTTGACAGAGTGATTTCACAAATGAAAATTACCAAAAGCTTTATTACTGTGTATGGGATAGTAATGTAGTCAAAAGTGTACGACTCAGATTATCTTCACATTCGTAACGTGTAGCTTTAATTGATTTTACCTTCAGAACCAGATTTACTTTAAATCATGCTTCCAAGAAAGAAATTTTTCAGTGAGTTTATTCTTAAATAGTGGTATCAAGAATTTGTGTCCTATGGCATTAAAACTTTCTAAACCTACTTTGTTTGTTTAATAACTATTGTACTGATATTAAAATCATGTGAAAATAAAGTAGCAATGTATACTTTAGTAAATATTTAAATTTGGATGTAACATTAAAATTCAACATTTAAGTGCATAATTAATAATACGTGCGTTTCGGATTTTAATAAAGGCGTGATATAGCTAATGTAACTGTAATTTTAAAGAACATTTGTAAAACAATATTCATGCAACTTAATTGTTTTCATGAAACCTTGACTCCCACGGCCGTAGTGTCTTCGCCTCTCTTCTATCCTTTCGTGTGAATTATTAGTAGGGGAACAGATCCTACTGCCACGTATATGATGCCCAAGGCCATAGCCGGGACAAGGGTGAGGCAAGTGAGGCACTTGCCTCAGGTGAATCACTAGACGGGGCGCCAAATTGTATATGCGAATTCGAAAATTACTTTAATTATGTTTTTAAATTTGTCGGTTATTATTAGGAGAAATCAGCTTCGGCGAACTTAAATTAATAAAACAATATGAAGAATTGCAAGAAAAACCAACCTGAAAATTAATGCAAAGTGTATTTCAATGTTATTTCTTATTTATCAAAAAAATGATTATTTAACATTTTTATTTGAAAGTTATAAATAATTGGCTATATTATTTTGATATATATATATATATATAGGGGAGCGCATTTACCTTTTTGCCTCAGGTGAAAAAATATCTTGGCACATCTCTGCCCAAGGCTGTTGCCAACGACAGGCATAATTTTGTACTCCTAACCGAAATGAATTCGTGGTATTGTTCTGACGTCTGACAAGGGAGGTTAGTCTGATCTTAGTTAGAACTCTTCCAGACTGATATATATTTTTTTTTCCTCTTCCCTTTCTGTAAATTACAATGAAGTTTCGAAAGTTTTAATTTCGGAAACATTAACTAAAATTCACAGTTTAGTTACTTCTGACTTATTTTTAGCATTTTTATATAATGATATATGTATAACAGCATCTTTAGAACTAGTTATATTCGTTCTATTTCTTAAAATAATCAGAATTGTGGTGAAAGGAGCATAACCCGAGAATGTCGTAAGTTTACTTAGAATGCTATTTAGTTTTGAACTGCATATATTCCCCGGAACTGCTGCTATTTATTTAAGTCAACCGCTTGCACTTAAATTTCGTAGAAGACTTGAGCGAAGTGCCAGATCTTCTGGCGTTTCCTGTTTCTATTGCACTTCAAGATGCATATTCTGTATGTAAAGGTACTGCGTATAATTACTAGATAAGAAATACTAGCATTGTTTTTTAAAAAAATAATGATATATTAACTTATGGTTGCGAAACCATTTTTAGTCCAAAGGGGCTTTGTCCCTGAAGGACTGTTGTTTTCGTTTCGGCATTTTGCGTCGGAAACATTAAATGTCGGTTCACTTTTTCAAACTGTTGCCACCAAATATTGCAGCCCTGTATTATATTTAAAGAAATTAAATAATGAAGAATCTGCATAAATGTACGTATGTTTCTCGCATTGTGATAAAACGACTGTGCCTAGAGCCATGGAATTTTGAATGACGTAATCCTACTGCGAATATGGGCATCTGGAAGCCCAAATTTGAAATTTGGAATTTGTTTTATTATCGATTTCATATTTTGTAAAACTTTAACGAATTTTCGGTTAACAAACTCAAAGGATTTCAAAGCGAGCAATGGCAACGTTGTACAGAAAAAAAAAACATTTTTATCTCCAGTGCTTGAGGCTGTGTATCGGAAATTCTAAAGATATGCTCAATCTAAAATTATTTTGCGATATTGCTCTTGAACTGAATTTTATGGTTTAGGTGCGAAGAACATGATATTTTAATAAATAAGAGTAGCACACAAAACGTTAAAAAAACTCCCCTTTGAGCGTAATGTAAAATCTGAAAGCTTTCAGTTCAATTTTTTTTTTTTTTTTTTTTTTTACTGTTAAAAACATGTCGTTCATTTACTTCTTTTTATATTAGTTACTTGAACATTTTGCAAATGAAAGAGCTGCTAAAATATGGCGAACGGTTTGAATTAGTCAGGCGCTTGACATTGTTAAAAATAAATCGGTTTTGTAAATAGTACAATTTTATACAAAAGTCTCACTACCGTTTAAAAAGAGACTCGAATTATGTCATTTTATGAAATTTAGTTGCCATTATGGACTGCATCTTTTTTCAAAACTAAAACAGTCATCTCTGCTCATGTCATTGAAAGCAATATAACTGCTGCGTAAATCTTGCGCAGTGCTGAAAAGAAAAGAAAAATGTTTTCACTGTTTAGATCTGATCGGGGTTTTTACAAAGCACAGAATAGTAATAAAAGGTACTGAAAAGACATCAACTATCAGTATTGTAACTTCTTTTCCAATCTTTCAAAAACTATATACAACTCACAGATTTCCATTTCCGATTTGAAAGCTTTTTTGCTGTAAAAACGAGTCTAATTTTGATAACACAGTTAAACAAACACATTCTCTTATTAAGGCTGCGAAATTAGTTAAAAAAAAACAAAGGTAATGAGTAATTATAGTGCTTTCCAGTGTGGTTTTGAACTATTAAATAAGTTAATATTTTAGTGAATTAAATTCCTTTTATTATTAATAATTAAAAAATAATATTATGTGTTAATTTTCAAGAAACAACGTATAGAATACTACTTGTTCAAATAATCCTCTTTTGATCCATAAGGACTATTCATTTCGTTTTGGCATTTTGCGTTGATTCACTACAAGCGTTGTTTCACTTTTCAAATTGTTGCCACCAAATATTGTCGCCCTGTTTTATATTTAAAGAAATTAAATAATGAAGAATATGCACATATATGTTTCTCGCATTCTGATAAAACAACGGAACCTAGAGTCATCCAATTTTGAATAGCGTAATCCTCCTGCGAATATGGGCATCTGGAAGCTAAAAATTTGAAATCTGGAATTTGTTTTATTATCAATTTCATATTTTTCAAAACTTTAACGAATTTTTGATCAACAAACTCAAGGATTTCAAAGCGAACAATGGCAACGTTGTACAGAAAAAACATTTTTCAAAACTGTGTAAACAATGTATTTTTAGATGCTGAAATTTAAAATCACAGATGTCAAATATGCGAATCAAATTCAGCGATTTTCGAAAATTAGCTAGGAATCAGAAATTACATTAAAAACTTCTTACACATTTTATTTAAAAGATTTCTTTTCGCTCTGTCCGATGGTGCAAACAGTAAAATTCTGAGGTTTTTAGTTTCTTCGTTAAACGAAGATACAGAGGGGGGCAAGGATGAAGCAAGTGAGGCACTTGGCTCAGGTGAATCACTAGAAGGGGCGCCAAATTGGCTATGCGAATTCGAAAATTATTTTAATTATGTTTTCAAATTTGTCGGTTATTATTAGGGGAAATCAGCTTCGGCAAACTTAAATTAATAAAACAATCGGAAGAATTGCAAGAAAGCCTGGAAATTAATGCAAAGTGTATTTCAATTGTATTTCTTATTTATCAAAAAAGGATTATTTAACATTTTCATTTGAAAGTTATAAATAACTAACTCAGTTTATGAGGAAGTTGTTTAAAAGCCGATGACAAACTTTTGACCATAACAACAAAACTGAGAGTGAACTAAAATAAAAGCTTACAATAAACAGCTCAAAACTTATTACAAAGTCTTTAACTCCACGAGCCTGTCTCTAAAAAATTTCCCGTGATAAAATGAAAAGGGATTGCGCGTGGGGGAAAAAAAAAAAAAAAGAGAGAAATTTAGTGCTTTGTATGATAGCACGCGAAGAGCAGGAAACAAAATAAATAACAGAAGAGTATTTAAGTGCGGACCCCTCGGGAAACTCAAGGCTGTTTCATTGACTTCTTGTTTGACCTTGACAGAATCTGTTGTTTAATAATATTTTTTCTCCCATCTACATCTGCACGTATACTGAAGCCAAAGTGTTATTTACAATTCCTGAACTTCTGATTCTGAGTTTGAGAGCTGATTTTTATACAAACAATACTCTTAAAAATGCTTTTATTTTTATTCCTATGTTCATTTTTAGATACTTTAATTTTGTTCCATCTATATGGGATTATAGATTTGATGTCAGTTTTCTGCAATGGAAAATACTGTTACAATTTTTGTATATACGTAAATAATTTTAATGAAATTATACGTGAAATTGTATCATTTTTAGCCCAAAGGGGCAATTTGCCCAGAGGGACTATTAATTTCGTTTTGGCATTTTGCATCGAAAACTTAAAAAAGACTGAATCACTTTCAAATTGTTGCCACCAAATATTATCGCCCTGCATTATATTTAAAGAAATAATATAATGAAGAATCTGCATAAATGTATGCATGTTTCTCGCATTTTGATAAAACAGCGGTACCTAGAGCCATAAAATTTTGAATAACATACGTCTCCACCCGAATATGGGCATCTGGAAGCCCAAATTTGGAATTTGTTTTATTATCTATTTCACATTTTGTAAAATTTTAAGGAATTTTTGATTAACAAACTCAACGATTTCAAAGCGAGCAACGGCAACTGTATTCGATTCAAATTCTGACTTCGTTTAATATCCAATTTATTTCACTTCACAAACACAGAGAGATTAAAGAGGCTATTTACATACAGAGTTTAACATAATGATCTAATGATCCGTACATCACGAAGATGAATAACATTCAATAGCTTACGTATCGTATCTTAAATGCTGCGAAGATAGAACGGGAATTCCCCGATCGCTTAATTCAAAAACAGACCTGGTTGCCAGATTCATAGATCGAAATTATGAAAAATTAAATATTAGCAAACAGGAAATAGTAAACTTCATAGGAGTGGCAACATCCTCCCACCTTTTGTATTGCAGGCAAATTTACCTTAAAGCAATACAAAACGAAATAATACACATATATAGCAGATATAAATTGTAATACATGAAATGAAGTTGAACTAAGAATTATAAACATGTGAAATGACATTAAAAAACAATAAATATATAAACTGGCATTATAGTTATTAAGTACTAGGGAAAAAGTCAATAATAGTTCATAAGTCCATGCGTTTTACAGGTACTACTCGGCGACCACTTCGAGTTACCCTTATATTTTTAGGAACCTCGTTTTCACATGACTCTGTCTCTGGTGCAGTCTCGGTTTTCTGAGACATTTTTATGAAGTTGTCGGCAGAAGTAAGCTCCAAAGGGAAGATTCGTTGAAGGGGTCGTATGATTTCACCATTGGCTACTCGTAGTTTCGCAACACGTTCAATATTGTCTTTGCCAGGAAACAGTTCAATTACCTGTGCTAAAGGCCAATTTATCCTATTTGGGTTCTTTGACTCCACTAGGACAATTTCTCCTGGAGAAATCGTCTTTCTCCGTGAAGATGACTTTGGACTTCTTACCAATTCTCCTAGATATTCTTTATAGAAACGTTTTCGTAGATTTAGCCGTAAGTTATGAAGGTAACGTACACGTTTCAATAAATGCTGAGAGTCAATTAAGTCCAAATCAACAGTTTCTCGCTCGCCTAAATCTTGAATAAAGTGAGCAGGCGTAAGAGGTCTCAGTTCGTTAGGATCGTCTGACAAATATGTCAGTGGTCGTCCATTTATTGTGGCCTCACAGTCAGTGAGCAATGTCAACATTTCTTCATATGTGACACAGGATTTTCCTAAACACTTTCGAAGAAGTTCCTTGATACAACGAACCATTCTTTCCCAAAATCCACCGTACCATGGGGCAGACGGAGGGCTAAATATCCATTTGATTTTCACTAAAGCACATTCCCTTTGAATGAAATCCCACATCTTTGGCAGCTCAAAATTTTGGAGGTTTAACGTGACCATATTGACCACTTGTTTTTTCTTACCTAGTCCTAAAATTGTCCAACCTAATAAAGTTTCCACGGCTGAAATACCAGATGTAAGTACTTCAATTCTTCCTGTCAAAATGCTTCCAAGTACGTCAGCTCCTAGAAGAATTCTTATAGGTGGCGAATCTCTTCCGACATCTGTCAGTTTTATTCCTCGAGAAGCAAGTTCAACAAGTAATGTTTCATCACGTATTCTGGGTAACGTAGAGCAAATCTTCGGTTGATCGAGCAGAGACATTGAAGTAGAATACTTTCGATCTAAACTTTCAATGGTTACAACATATTTCGTATGCTCAGCAGCCGGAGTAATTCCTCCGCCAAACAGTCCTTGAGATAACATTTCCTTTCCGGAAGGGGAAAGATTTAATTCAGCAGCTAAGCTCTTCTCAATATAGGAACGATGTGATCCATCATCCATTAAGGCTCGTGCACAGATTTCCTTGCCTCTGTGCCGTAGTCTGATCATGATTGTTTTCAAATAAATTTCACGTTCTGAGGGAAGATTTGTCAACAGCGTCTTGGTAGATTTTTGCTTTTCTTCTGCGACTTTGTCCTTTGATGAAGAGTTAATATCTTTACCTAAATCTGGGCAAAGTAACGCGTAATGCCTCCGTCCACAAATCAAACATTTTACACTACTGTGACACCCTTTTGCCATATGACCAGGCTTAAGGCAAACAAGGCAGCATTTCCGTCGCATAACTTGGGACTTTCTGTCATCGTAATTTATTGTCGACAATTTTTGACAATCCTGACTTGGATGAGGACGGTCACAGAATATACAACTAATTTTTCTTCCAGATGTGTTCGAAATTAGAGTAGCAGCAGTAGGTTCATCTCGTTGAACTGGTTTTTGGAATTCCTTTCGTTTCGTACCACTTCCGAACGCATTTTCTGCTAAAACCCGATGCTCTTCACCCTCTACTTCATGACGTAAGAAAGACATCAAATTTTCCAGAATCTTCTCCTTTGCGAGGATTTGTTCTCCTTCCTCGACTTCTCTGTTGAGTCTATATCTGTCCCAAGCCTTTAGAATTTCAGTCGGAAGACATGATTCCACAACAGGATACAGCATTGCTGCGTAATTCGATGTTGTCACACCCAATGTCTCTAACGCTCGTAGATAGGAACCAAGTTTATCGTATAAATCAGCTAACTTGATGACTGATTTGTTATTTACTAATGCCAAAAGATCTCGAATGTAAACTTCAATCAATAAGTCCTTTCTGCCAAATCGGGACTTTAAATGTTCAATAACTTTCGCGTAGTTATCCTTAGAAGGTGGGTAACTTTCCGCTATATCGCGTGCTTTAGTTTTTGGTTTTAACGAAGAAAGCAGATACTGAAATTTATCTTCTTCTCTTAAATTTTCATCTTCATGAACTCGAGAAAACTGACCCCAAAATGCAACCCATGATCTAGGCATAAGATCATACTCCTTAAGACGTAATTTGGGAAGTTTTAAGTTATCAGATGCAACCTTATTAGAAATTACAGATTTACTTTCATTATATTGATTATAATTCTTCTCGTATATAACTCGTACTTCAGTAAATTTATCTCTGTAAGATTCCATTGCATCATACTCTTCATCCGTAAAACTAATTAATTTTTTAATTTCTTCATCTACTTTAAATAAACGCTCTGCTTTCTCAACAACTTTGCAAAACTGTACGTGAATGTCCTTATCAACATCAATTTTACGATGAATATCATTAAACGTATTCGCCGCTGTGGTAAAGAGACGGCGTAAATTAGTTCTTTCACCTCGTAACTTAGTTTCCAGTTTTGCTTGCTCAGCCTCAGTCTGTGTTTTTTCTGAAGTCATGTTTTACTTACACGTATATCAAACGTATTTCTTAAACGTATATAACGTATTTCGAATGTAAACGTACTTCTTAAACGTATGTAACTATTACATGAACATAAAAAACTCTTCACGAAACAAACTTTTATAAATAACTCAGAAGCAATCAAAAGTTAAATAAATTCAGAAATTAACTTGTTTACCTTCATTAAAGTAACTTGAATTTAGCCACTTCTGATTTCTCAGTGCAGAGTACAGTTCTGTCGTTCGGACGCCACTTGTATTCGATTCAAATTCTGACTTCGTTTAATATCCAATTTATTTCACTTCACAAACATAGAGAGATTAAAGAGGCTATTTACATACAGAGTTTAACATAATGATCTAATGATCCGTACATCACGAAGATGAATAACATTCAATAGCTTACGTATCGTATCTTAAATGCTGCGAAGATAGAACGGGAATTCCCCGATCGCTTAATTCAAAAACAGACCTGGTTGCCAGATTCATAGATCGAAATTATGAAAAATTAAATATTAGCAAACAGGAAATAGTAAACTTCATAGGAGTGGCAACAGCAACATTGTACCGGGAGGGGAGAAATATCTCTAGCGTGCGAGACTGTGTGACGGAATTTCTAAAGATATGATCGTTTAAAATTATTTTGTAATATTGCTGTTGAATTGAAGTTTATGTGGTTTAAGTGCGAAGCACATGATATCTAATAAATAAAAGTAACACACAAAACGGTAAAAAAAAAGCCCCTTTGTTCGTAACATAAAATCTAAAAGCTTTCAGTTTTCTTTTATTTATTTATTTTTTAATCTTTAACGTAACATGAAACTCTAAAGAGGCGATGCTTTGCCGGCAAAGTGAGAATACAGGGGTAAGTCTATTTAACATCGAGTAAATGGCTGTCTCGCTACACTGGCAAGATATCGCTAAGCTGGCGATGGCGACTAATTTTTGTCACCACATTTGGCAAAAAATCGCCAAAAGTCGCCAAACTTGGAAAACATTTGGCGATATTTTAGTGCGGTCCCTATACAACTGTAATTGGTATTGTAATTGAAAAAACTATACCTAATCTACTATATATGCGACTCTAACCGTATCCGGCTCCTAGATGTAGCTTTATATGCTTTCCAATAATCTCAAGAAATTGAATTTACGAGAAGTTTCTCTCCAGCCGAGTGAAAACTAAGTAAGACCGTAGAGACTATCTGCTCTCAGTAGTTGTTAGTTCAGAGCGAATTCTAAGTATTGAGATATCCGTGAGAGCGAGAGCTTCACCTTTTCGATGCGCTTTGCATTGCGTTGTGTTTAACGATCTTAATAGTTTGAAGTGTGACTGCTGATTGTATTCTGTGAAGCTGGGAAGAGCTGTACGAGTATTTTTGTGCAAAGTTCCAGAACTCTGAAGTGTTTCTTTTGGTAAAATAATGTTATCAAACTGTCATCGGTTTTGTGTGCATTCAACCTCTTACGAACCTATACGAACACAACAAAAATGTTACTGACTTGTAGACATATATTTTAAAAAATGTCATGGGGAATTTTTCGAGTATCATTTTGTTACCTCCAAACATGCCAGATTTTCTAGATATTTTTTTAAAGAATATAGGCCATTTCCCAGGCCTTTGTCTTTTAAATGGGCATTTAAATGCTTTTCAGAGTAACTTAAATATTGTTCTGTAAATTCAGAAAGTTGAAGAGAAGTTTTGTATTACGGAATTTAGTAAACCTTTAAGAAGTGTTTGCGAATGACAAAATGACAATATTTATAGCTCTCAACAATAGAGCTCTCACGGTTACGGTTACAATGAAAGAATTTCTAAATTTTCGAATGGCTATACCCACTTTTTTCTTGAGAAACTGACCAGTGCATTGAAAACATAAATGAAGTTGAAACGATACACCATTAATACACACAAATGGGAGCGTAAAACACTTGCAAAGAAGACCATTGTAAAGGACCAATGAAAACCAACGGAGGGTAGGAAAAGAAAATATTGGAATTACAAGTTTTCAGCGTGCATACCTTCGCAGACGATAACGCATTTGCATGCGGAGGTTGTTGACAGCAATGACGAACGTAGCATTGCATGGGGAATCTATAACCTACCATCTTATGGTCCCTTTCAGTTATGACAAATCTCATGGATTTGATGTATACACCTTAGGTTTCAGATAACCCCAGAATTCGAAATCATTTGAGGAAAATCGGGGGATCGCGATGGCCACGAAACTGAAAAATTACAGGAGATGACTCTATCTTGAAATGGTGTACACGTTGAAAATTTGTAATTCCAATATAAGTTTTTTTTTTCCTATCCCTTCTCTTGTGTTGCCATTCGTTCTTTACAGATGCTTTTCTTTTCAGATGTTTTTTTGTCGGCAATTTTCGTCATACGTGTATCGCTCCAACGCCATTTGTGGCTTTTCAATGCGCTGATGAATTTGTACAGGTAAAAAGTAGGTGTTGCCTTTCGAAAATTTCGACATTTTTTTCACTGTAACCGTAACCACGAGAGCTGTAGTATTTTAAATCATCACAATCACATGCCTTCAAATAACATCTGAAATTTCATTTCGATTCGGTGAGCAGATAGACCGAGGAAGCCTTTTAATGTGCTGTCATTGTGGCTTATTTCACTTGACTAACGGTGACACCAGAACAAGCCCACGAAATTCATCGTGGCAAGGAGAGCAAGATTGCACCTGTCGTTGGTAAGGCCTCGGCCACGGTACTGGTGACAGTACGTCTTCGCTTATTTCCGCCCTCAGTTTTGAAAGAGAATACACCGACGGAGGGACGGGTCCGAGGATTCCGACCGTTAAACTACCACCAACCTTTCGTGTCGACACATATTTAGAGTGGCTACTTGCCGCACAGACACTATACATTTGCAAATATCCATGCCATATTCGGGATTCAAACCCTGGCCCTTCGGTATTGCAGTAGGCTGTCTTAACTACTATAACATCTGGGGGCTTTTTTTATGACCACCCTGGCCCATGATAATCTAATCTCTGCGACTGAATTTATTTGCGTAAGAATGGGGAACTAATTGATGAAAATTATTAAAAAAGTTATCTAGCAACCTTGAAAGTGACACGTTCTCTGTAAGTATTTGAAAAATAGCAATTATTTAAGCATCAGCTTATTCGTATATTATGTATAGTATCGACAAATTTAAATGATTCAGCTACATGCAGAATTAAGTGACTAATAAAAATAATTCTACGCGATCTAATCTGCATATAGGACCACAGAACTAACACGAAGCTGTTCATATTTTCTGACTGACAGAAATTATATACGTAATCCTTGTAATTGTTATAGCATATCCCATTTTGAACGTACCTTCAACAATTCACTTGTTATTAATTCAGCAGAATCTAAAATCGGATGATATTATCATTATTTATTTAGAGTGGTTCTCAGAAATGACGTCATGTTCCCGACGTTGCGATCGTAGCTCAATTCTTGCTTACAAACAGCAAAAAATTCTGCCGCAGTTCTCCGTATTCTGAAGATGATAATCATCGGGAGTCGCTTAATGGATTAAAAGGCACTAGTTACGGTTCACGAGCGCCGTCTGGCAGTGAAAGCAACAGCGCCGCATGTTACGTTAACCTTGGCCCTGCAACAAGAGCCCATTTAGAAACGAGGTCAAGTTCACCACGCTATTCTAACTGAGCCAAATCGATAAGGTGCTGTCGCCAAGACAGCGCCAAATGAAAACTAGCTGTCGCCAAACGAGAATTAAACCTTTGGGAAGAATTACGCGTTTTTTAACTCATTTACCCTGACAGGAAAGTTGGTTTGGTTTAGTTGATTATGGGAAAGCATACTAGGGCTGTCTGCCTAAGGGTAGGGGCCGTATTTGCCGAAAAATGGGAGATTTATTTTTATAATTTTATTCATATAAGCATACTAGGTGAGTCTGCCTAAGGGGAAGGACCGTATTTGCCGAAAAATGGGAGACTGTTTTTATAATTTTATTCCGTCTGGAAAATTATCTTGTATGGCTGAAGAAATAAAGAAAATTAATTGAAATATTTTCTTCAGTTCGGATAATTTCTAAATCCTTTCACTTATAAATAATTATCTTTGCACGCATTGAGTAGAAAATTCACTGTTATTTAAATCGCAGATTGGTTTTGGTTTAGTTTGGTTTATTTGATTGTGGCAAAACAGTCGAGGGCTATCTACCTAGGGGAAGGTATGCTTCCGTGGAGGACTTTCTAAGGGAAACTGGCTCAGTTGCGGATTGATTGACAAGAAATAATTGCCATTGTAGTGTCATAGTATAACAAAAATCTGTATACATTTGATAATTATATGTTAGTAAATTGATGCCACTGATAATTTTAAGAATTTACCTATAATATTTTAGCACCAATTTTGGAATATCAAACATTAATGATTACTTTATTAAGGGAAATGAAGATTTAAAAAGCAGATCTGAAAATAAATTTGACGAATGATTTATTCATTGAGGGTTTGGTTTATTTGATTACGGCAAAGGACTCGAGAGCTATCTGCCTAAAGCAAGGGTGCTTTCGCGGAGAACTTCCTAAGAGAAACTGGCTCGTTTACACGTTATTCTCGTATACATGTTCGAACCTCGGACCAAATTTATGAGAAATGAGGTAAAATTTTTTTTTAGAGATGAATTAAAACAAATTTCATGAATTCTAGAAATTTCTAGAAGCTCTTAATTTTTTATTCTATATTTTCGGAAGTTTAAATAAATGGCCGGAATTCTCAATTCTACTTAGATAATTGATAATTACAGATATTTAGTATTTTGATTCCCCTGCTAAGTTTTAACATTTTGATTGGTTTTATGCTTAGCTCAGAAGAGAAAGAATTAAACTGACACCCTTTCACCATTGGTTGTACAAGTATAGGTCCACCGCACACCTGCGCCCCAAATTTTATAGAGAACACTTCAGGGGATAGATCTGATGGTGTCTACCAACAGCCACTCGAGAGGACTTTCGATTCGCCTGCATTTTATGTGCCCCCATGCTGTTCAAAAACTATACACTCGCAAGCATCCATGCCTTCTTTGGATTCGAATCCGATTCCTGGCACTCAGCATCGATAACCACTATACCGATCAGGGCGGCTAACTCTTAACCGCAATTTTTTTTAATTATTATTTTTCGAATTTGTGCTTAATTTGTTTTCAGACTAAAGTGAATTTATATAAATTTATGTCACATACCGTCAAAACCCACTATAACGAAATCCCAAGAATTAGGAATTTTTTAGTTTCCACCTAATTTTCTGCACACTTAGTGTTATTTTATACGACTGTACGAAGCTTTAAGCGTACAAAAATCCGATATAGCAAATTTTGCGTACATCTTCGTCTGAAACTTTTTTTTTTTTTTTTTTTTTTTTTTTTTTTTAGAACTGAAAAATTACTAACCTTGAAAGTCATCCTCAAAGGTTATTGAGATAACGAAAAACACTTTTGCATTACTTTTTTTTTTTTACTTTACCGCACCTTTCTCTGCGTTTTAAATAAAGACTATTCCAGGCAAATGTAACACCAGTTTTCGGTTAAAGGAATACATAGTAAGAAAAACACATGTCTTTGGAATTGTATTGCATCACGCAGTAATCAGCGAACCAAAGAACTTCAGTAGATTCTTTGATTCCATTCGGGTTCTTGAAATGAGCTGTAAGAATTCTTTTTTTTTTCACATTGTTCGTTCCTTCTACCAAGATAAATGTTACATAGGAAGAAGAATATTTTACATCCTCGTCATATTATGCAGCTTAGGAAATTCCAGCCTCTGTACAGGCTGTACAGGAACTTCTTAGCAGGGAATCTTTTCACATCGCATTCTTTTCCAAAGGTGATGTTATTGAAAGAATTTTGTCCTCCAAACTTACATTGATCTGACGACTCTGAGTGACTCTGATGACCGTACCGAAGAGCCCGGGTTCGAATCCCGGTGAAGACATGGATGTAAATTGTCTGTTCCTTCATAGGAGCCAACGATGGCCCACCTATTAGGTGCCTCCATAATAAAATTGTAGAGTCATTACGTTATTTTGAAGCAGAAGACATGAAAAATGAGCTATGCCCTCGCCGGGACTTGAACCTGGACCTCTCGAATACGCGTCGAGTGTGCTAATCGTTACACCAGGAAGGCATGTTGAAAGGAGGGAGAAAATAGGACCCATTTGCCATATCCTGGAGATGAAGAATTATCATCCACCACTTTTTAGGTCGGGCGCTCTGTAGAGTCATTAGATTATTTTGAAGCAGAAGACAATAACCACAGCTTCCGGCCGTAATAGTTGCAAACGCCTGTAATGGCTAGTGTCCGCCATTTGGGGGGGGGCGAGTTTTATCATCTGGCCTTTTCAGATGCAAAACAGACTGTGCAGAGTTTTGTTAATGGTAGTGCTACGTTGGAGGCTTTAAAATGTTCGCTATTTAGAGAAAGAATGAATAGATTCTTATTAACGTGGGTTTTACAGATGATCTTTAGAAATCCGAAATATTTTCTTCGTATTTAGTCCCCACCCCCAGTTTTTAAAATGCTGTCAAGTTTTGTCTTCTTATTTGGAGAAGGAGAGCATAATGCATTTTGCTTTACATTTGCATTGCTGGGGGTAAGGCATTTACATGTTTAGAAGTAAATATTATTTCCAATAAAGGGAATTGCGTGAAATTAATGCCAAGTATTTTATCATATAAAATTATTCACGTAAGATAAAACTGAAAAAGAATGAAAAGCAAATTTAATGATTGTACGTAATAATAATTGTAATTAGCGCTTAATATGATTTTTTAAAATTTTTATTTTTCACGTTTTGGGCATATGTCATAGTCAAACCTTTTGTGCCTCGAAGTTCGTTATTGTGGGCTTTGACTGTACTGTAAGAGAACAGGATTCGAAAAGTTATTGCAGAAAAATAAGACTCATATTTCAAAGAAAATGAGAAAGATTGCATTAAATAATTGATGAAATTCGTAACTAATATAACATCAAAAAACTAACTCAGAACAAAAAGTCATTGTTTTTCTTCCAGTGCTAAAATTTATTAGGTATCCAAACTCTTTTA